>JARFJB010001647.1:882500-1112500 GCA_036346205.1 Vesta saturnalis
TCATCCCCAATTCCAACGTAAGCATTCTTCGACGTTAAATTACACCCTTAATATTATAATCCTATTTCACTTTACAGCTGTTTATTTTTCTCCACCATTATTGATTTTACATTTACTTCGTCACTTTAAGACATAATCTCTCTAGTTAACACATCTCCAAAATTTGGTATACTAATGAATAAAACCCTTTCGCTTTTGTGAACATAATTGACATTTGTGGTAGAAACTTGCGAAGGGGTGATATCTGGTGTCTAGTATCTCCCTCGTAATGTTGTTCATCCAATAGGCTTTGCAAGTAACAATGGAAACCACAGATACTGTTGTATGTTGTGGTGAAGAGTAAATTTGGCTTTTATTATACCTATGAACGGAATTTATACAACAATTCCATTTAATCAAGTTACAAAGTGAAGTAAAATTTTTCCAATGCTATTCCCTAGTGTAGTATTTCTAGTTAATTAATTAGATACGCTTGAACTCTATAAAAACTTTTTCAATAACTAGAATATTGCTTAATGTTTTGTTCTTAAATAATTCATATTAAATATAGTACCACTTAGAAAATCAACAGAAATAGTTAATTTGAAGTTACTTGTATTGATGCAAAAAGAAAACGTAGGTAGATTCCACTCACAGGAAGGCGACGAGCCTCTTAATCTAAGATTCCACTCAGAGGAAGGCGACGAGCTCTCTTAATCTATCAGTTTAGTCACGATTCTTCTGGGGTGTATTACGTACGTAACGAACGTAAAAAAGTAAAACTCTCTAAACCCAAGTTTTGTTTTTGGTCTAGTTCAAATTGCAATCACGTGTTAATCAATAGAATTGTAAACCTTAATGATTTCGTACATGACAAATTCAAATTATAAAAGAATAATAAATAGTATTTAACTTACATGTCTTTCTTCGGCAGAGTTAATACCTGTAGTAGTCATGGAAATGTCATCCACATATCCCAAACCGAAGATATAGAGTAGGCGAGAACATGAAATAAAGAAAAATAAATTAATTGAAATAAAACCTAGAAGTACATACATTTTACATAGAAGTAACATTACATTATGCAGCTGTTTACTACTACATCTAAATTTAACTCTATATTCTGTAAAAGCTTGTAATACAAGATGTCCTTAAAACTTAAGAAATTCCATTAAAAGAGTTTTTAAAGTATAAAACGAAATGAGCTTTAAATTTTCATTTCACATTATTACATTTACCTTAATTCCGTCTATAAAATTAAAGAGAATTTATAATTAACTAAGACCGATTAATTGTATAAAGTTACGTAACCTAAATGTACCAATTCTCAAAATCATTAATACTTCAAAGCGACAGATCCGATTGAAAAAGGAAACCGTTAAAGATTGTTCAAGAACAAACATTAAAATAGAGGTGGAAATTAAACTTACCCAAGTGGAACGAACCCTTAGTAAAAAAACGAACGAAAATGCCGAATACATATTTAGTACTTTTCGAGTAGACGGCAACGACGTTCTTTGAAATGGAAATTAAATCTCGAGGGCGTTGCATCCCCTAAGGTATTTAAAATAGCGAGGGTGCATTTCGACGTGAATTTTCGTAAAAACTTTTTACGACTAACAACACACCTTGTCCTTATTTACAAGCACCTTTCAACTTTTCCGATAAAGAATTCAAGTGTCATAACTGTTAATACACTCCTAATTTTTTTTTCATAAATAATTTTATTTACACTAGCATTTTGTTTGTAAATAAAAATGTAGGTACTAACCGCTGTTTGATTTACCATCGTCTGACCTATGTAATTCGGGTTTCGTGGCTAACATTGAAAGTGGATGTTGACCATGTGCTCCTAAAGCTCCTGTTAATCCCAAGAGACTAGCTGCTGTGCTTGGTGGAGCTCCTGCAAGGCTTGGATGTGGCATCATTGGTATTGGAGGTGCTGCGTGAGAAGGGAGTTGTTGCGCGTGCATTTGCTGGAGGAGTCTTGGTAAATCTGGCCTTTGTTGCTAAAAAAAATCACAAATTAAAATATCAATGCTTTTAAGTAATTAATATTTCGTAAAATATTTAGTTTTAATATTCGTTGTTTCAATTGTTTGAACACCCACTCATCAAAGCGATAGAAAATAAAATGGATTCATATACTATAACCAAGAAATGGAATCCTTTGTTTATGTTTTATACTTTTACACTTTATCGTAACTATGAACTACTGCAACATTAATTTTCTAACGAGAATGGTCTATTTTGGCATTTTTTATCCACATTATGTTATATAGTTAAGGGCTCATAAATCATATTGCGTAATTGAGGATACTTTAAAATCCTTATTTCACAATATACGTTTGTTAAGGACCAATTTAAAGCTGTAATTTGAAATTTATTGCTTCAACCATTTCTCACGAACTTAAAACAGAAACGGCGAAAGCGAAGTCTGGATGAGAATTTATTTTATGTGCGGGTTAGTAATACTAATTTAATTGATCAATGCCAAAGTTGTCCATACGTTATCAGATTAGAAGGTTATTTAAGATATTAAGTGTCTTCAATAGTAATGCATGCGCAAAGAGGCTGTTTCAGTCCCTGCAATAAGGTAGTACTATGGTGGAGCTAATATTTGTTGTAGAGCAGGACACAGAAAAACGAAAAGAATAAAATTTCAGCAACTTGTTGCTACTGACATTATACCTTGTCCTTTTTTAACTGGCGGTTCTACAGGGTTATTCATTAAGGGTGGCGATCGGCCGTATCTCGAAAACCGTATGTCCTAGAATTTAGGGAAAAAATTCTTATAACAAAATCGGCCCTAAAAGGGTGATTATAAATGTTTTTGAGTCCACAGTTTTCCGTTAGATGGCGCAATGTATCACTTACAAAATATAAATGCATTTTTTACAAAATATTCCCTAATTTAGGGACAACTTTTGTTGAAGTGATTTTTCTGTATCAACTATTCTGAAGTGGTGGGGGAAGTGTTCTTTCGTTGACATAAAAAGACTGTAACTTCCATATGCTTGAATCGATTTTCATAAACACAGACTCCATGCAAAGAGAATTAAAGGTAGATTACAGAAACAAATAACAACACTTTTAATTGTTTTAATAGGGAAGTAGAGGGGGGCATGTAACACCTATCTCTATTCTTGATTTTTGAGAAATTTCAAATATAATGCTATAACCCTAACTTGCTTACAAAAAGGCAAATAAGATGACTTATTGACCTATCAAAACCGCGAACTGATATCTTTGTCATTCCAAAGATATTGCCATTTTTTGATGAGGGTTAATGATTGTTGGCTCACCCTGTAAGTTGTAGGAAAAATTATGTTGCTAAAATTGTTTTGAGAATAAAATAACAAGTAAACACGCATCACAAAAATATTAATAAACAAATAATGAAACAAAACTAAGCGAGCTACTCATAACAGAAATTTACAAAACGTACCTACTACATAATTATTTTAAATACTCAAAATACTTGCCATCATTTGCTATGAACAATTTCGGACAGTAAAAATGTAATCCTAAATCTCTTAAAAGGTCTCTAATAGTTTTATGTGTGATGTTAAATTGTTGGAAGATGTTTCAAAAGTAATCAATTTACCTTTGGAAATGACGCTCAAGTTTTATTATTGTTTCCTTTTTTATTGCTGTCAAATTGATTTTGAATGTTTGCAAACTAACTCTTTTATAATGCCATATTATTCAAACGAAGAGGCATATGATATGCTTAGTGTGTATTTTGAAAGTCTACAAAATGAATTGCTAAAAAGGGAATATGCCGTACGATATCCTGAAATACGGCGTCATTCTTGGAAAGTATTCAAAAGATTGGGACAAAGATGGCGAGAAACCGGCAATGTTCAACCTGTCGCATCAAAAAATAGGATACGTAGAAGTCGCAATGAAGAAAATGTTACTAACGCATTGGCGTATATTAAAGCTAAACCCCATTTAAGTATTAGGGAAATTGCAAGAGATGCAGGATTGAATTATTCTTTGGTGCATAGAATATTAAAGGATTATAAAATGCACCCATATCATGTTATTTTACACCAGGAGTTAAAAAAAAACATATTTTGGTCGACGACTGGACCATTGCAACTGGTTAAAAGAAATGTTGAACAATGATCCCAGAGTTCGTACCTAAAATATTATGGACGGATGCAGCTACGTTTTCCAGCAATGGTAAACTCAATTTACATAATTGACACTACTGGTCAAAAACCAACCCTCACTGGCAAAGTGAAGTCAATTACCAAAATCGATGAAGTCTAAACGTATGGTGTGGTATTTTGAATGGAAAGATTATCGGACCTTTTTTTCTTTGACGGAACATTAACTAGAGAAAAGTACGTAAATTTTTTAACGAATGATTTACCAATTCGCCGGGAAGATATTACTATTCAAAACAGATTAGACATGTGGTACCAACAAGGTGGTTGCCCAGCGCATTTTGCAGTAGTTATCCGGGTTTGTTTAGATACTATATTTTCAGGTAAGTGGATTGGACGTGGGAGTATTTTTACATGGCCGGCAAGATCACCTGACCTTACGGTTTTAGATCCTTACTCATGGAGAAGAATCAAAGATTTAGTTTTTAAAACATGTCCAACTACACGTGAGGATACGAAAGACAGGATTCGGAAAGTAGTTCGAAGTATTTCCCCTGTTGAAATTGAGGCCAGTGTTAATTCCACTATAAAACGGCTGAATTTGTGTATACCAATTGATGGCAAGCATTTTGAGTATTTAAAATAATTAAGTAGTAGGTGCGTTTTGTAAATTTCTGTTATGAGTAGCTCGCTTAGTTTTATTTAATTATTTATGTTAATAAATATTTTTGTGATGCGTTTTTACATGTTTTTTATTCTCAAAACAATTTTAGTAACACAATTTTTCCTACAACTTATCAAAAAATGGCGAGATCTTTGGAATGATAAGAGATATCAGTTCGCGGTTGCGGCAGGTCAATAAGTCATCTTATTTGCCTTTTTGTAAGTTGGTTAGGGTTATAGCATTTTATTTGAAATTTCTCAGAAAAAATTACAAATAGAGCTTGTTGTTACATACCGCCCTCTAGTTGCCCATTAAAAAGTTAAACGTGTTATTGTTTTTGTTTCAGGACTCTAGTATTAATTCTCTTTGCATAGTCTACGCATGTGAAAATCGATTCAGGCATATGGAAGTTACAGTCTTTTTATGTCTACGAAAGAACACTTCCCCCACCACTTCAGAATAGGTGATACAGAAAAATGACTTCAACAAAAGTTGTAGAATGAGGAGAGTTGTTCCAAAAATTGATGTTTTTACTAACCTAAATTAGGAAATATTTTGTAAAACATACAATTATATTTTGTAAGTGATAGATTTCGCCACCTAACGGAAAACTACGGACTCAAAAATATTTTTAATCATTTTTTTAGGGTCGATTTTGTTATAAGAAGCTGTGAAGCTTACACTAACCTTTAAAAAATAATTCTCATCATTCTTTGCATTGAAAATACACCTGTAATATATATATATATATATATATATATATATATATATATATATATATATATATATATATATATATATATATATATATATATATATACCGGATGACGAGATCACTTTCCGGCTGCCATTTTTTATTTATCTATCGATTTAAATGAAACTTGGCAGGGTTGTTACTCTAACCAAACGTCATTTTAGGAATTTTTGACAAGCATTTCCGACTTCTGGTTTCACCGGAAATGACCTTAACTTTGATTTTTAAATGACACCCCTGTATATTTTAGTTTTTCGGATTCTGGAGGTCATTTTACGGCCGATTGCGTAATATTTAAATCGATTTTTTCCAAATGTAATTTTAAAATTGAATTTTATTTTCTCATCCAGAGTGCCATGACCATCTTAAAATCATTCTACATACTTAACTCACTTCCAGAAAAATGCAAACTCACTTTTATCATTGTTAACTTTTTGTGAAACTAGAATCAATTTCTAAAATTTATTTTGCGAATAACATCATTTAAATATTAAATGCGTAACATACTCAGTAATTCGAAAAACTAAAAATCAGTTATTTAAAATCGAAGTTAAGGACATTTAACACTGTAAATTTCATTGTTACCTTATAGATTTAAAATAGTTAAAACGTATTTATAAATTATTTTATAACTTATATTTACTCATAGAAGTGTAATACGTTCTGATGAGATAAAGTTCTACAATGAGTTGCCATGAAATAAGGGCTAGGTTGCCATTGAGAATAACAATTATTGACAATTTAAATTTGACAAGGTAAGGTAAAGTTTTGACACCTTGTATAAATAAATCTAATTTTTACTTAATGCAACATTAAATTATTCAATTAGTTGAACTAGATCTCAAATTTATACAAACTTAGAAAAATTTTACTACAAACGTGCAGAGGATTATTACTACTTATTCATAATGGACAAATGTAAAACTTTAGTTTAAGAGGAAACCTTATGGAATACTTTATTGACGTATTAATCGAAAGAAGAATATCGAGGTCTCCATTTAAAAAACAACTTTGACATTATCGGTTTGGACAACCTTATATAGAAAATTTGTAACAAGAACCTGATAATTTGATACAAAATTATTAATAACAAACGGAAAAATGTAATAGCATATGTCATTCAAAACACAGCATCCACAAATTGCCTTTGAATTAGACATTGGCGCAGAATCAGCAAGAAAGATCTTGAAGAAACATGGATAAAATCATTTAAGTACCAGCTTCACAAACATTTGTACGAGATTTTGTTAGAAGGCTGGAATAATCAACTGGTTCTTGGAACATAACGATGCCGATAATAGTCAAAAAACTATTTTGTATTCTGACGAGTCGAGATTTACCAATAATGGAATGTTCAACCGGCAAAATACAAGATATTGGTCAACGTAAATGAACACCGAATGATGGAAGGTAATTTACAAGAGATATTTGGAGTAAATGTGGGCTGGAATAATTGGTACTCGTATTGTGGGACGATTCTTTTCAAGGGCATTTAAATGCAGAAGGATATTTGGGTTTTTACAACATGAAATTGAACATTTTTGGAGGAATTACCGTTGAAATAAATAATCATCACCTTTATCCTCAACAAGATGAAGGCTCACAACGCTATTGTTGTAAAATTTTAGAAGAACGATTTGGAGAACATTTTCTCTACCCGTGGACCGATCCGGTGGCCTCCTCGATGCCTGACCTTACACCTCTTTAACTTTCATTGAAATAACTGAAAACAACGTTTTTCTGTTAGGAAATGTCAAGAGGTGGAAGCATAATTTGATTTAATTGGTGGTTAAAGGTCCAAACTTATAATCTAATACCTATGGTTAATGTTATACTATTTTTACTGTTTAAAATTATTACACTGTTTGTTTTAAATAAATTTTTTCACGTTGACTCAAAAATTGGGAAAATTAGGAAGATTTTTGACAAATTTCGACTCGTTTACACCAAATGATTAACTTGATTTTTAAATGACACCTGTATATTTTGTGTTTTTGATTCTGGAGGTCAATTTAGCGATTGCGTAATATTTAAATCGATTTTTTCCAAATGTAATTTTAAAATTGAATTTTATTTTCTCATCCAGAGTGCAGACCATCTTAAAATCTTTCTGACATACTTAACTCACTTCCAGAAAATACAAACTCACTTTTATCATTGTTAACTTTTTGATGGGAAAATAAAATTCAATTTTAAAATTACATTTGGAAAAAAATCGATTTAAATATTACGCAATCGGCCGTAAAATGACCTCCAGAATCCGAAAAACTAAAAATATACAGGGGGTGTCATTTAAAAATCAAAAGTTAAGGTCATTTACCTGTAAAAATTTCATGGTTGACTTGATAGATCAAGATGTTAAAATAGTTAAAATCGGTGTACTTTCACTGAATGTGAGTTTTTCATGAGAACTGTAATATTTAGCTATAGAGAAGTGTAATATCGTTTGATAGACAATAAAATTCTACAAGTGACGTTGATATGAAATACAGGGGGTTCCATTTGAAATAACCAAGTTATTGCAATTTAAATATTGACAATGTAAGGTCAACATTTTTGAACACCTTGTATAAGATAATCAATTTTTCACAAATGCAACATGAAACTTATTCAATTAGTTGAACAGCACCCAAATTTAGTACAGAAGCGCTCATGAAAAATTTAACTACAAACGAGTCGAAATTATTACTACATTTTCACAAAATACAGTATATCTTAAAAGCCTTTAGGTTTAGTAGAGGTAAACCTTAATGGAACTCACTTTTATTTTGACCGTACAAATCGAAAAAGTAAGAATATACAGGGTGTCCCATTTAAAAAAAAACAACTTTGACATGTATCGGGTTTTTGGGACAACCTGTATATTGTGACTATAATTTTAAAATGTACCTCTGATAGATATGTATTCACTCAAAAAATAAAACTTTCTTAAAACTAAGATATATGCCACAATCGTCCGTGTATAACGAATACGTATATATATATATATATATATATATATATATATATATATATATATAACAACCGTATGTCCGTTTTCAAACCTGGCCATAGGGATTTAACATTGATTTTAACACTTTTGTGCATTCCTGCTCGCCAATTCGGCCTACAGAAAATATTTTCGTGTCCATGGAATGAGAAAATTATTACGCATCGAAGGACATCAAAAATTAAATTATTTTCATCTTTATTGAAAAATTCTAATTTTATTACACACACTATGAAGGAATTGCTAATAAATAATTATAACAGGGGTGGGCTAAAATAAAAAATTATAATATGTAATCAAATAACCCTCCATTCTGCCATATACAATACATTAAACAATTGCTTTTCGTTTATTAACCCACACTCTGCAACGATTGCTTCCCTCAAAGAATAAATATTTGGGTTTTTATATATAAGCAAGGTGCTAAATCTATACCGTAATACGCGGAGCAGCCGACGTGTTGAAACCAGATCTCCTGATTTCCTCTTGCAACTTCCTCCAAAGCAGGACCTACATTATTCACTAAAAGTTCTAAATAAGTTTCAGAATTAAAATTTCCATTAATGTCAAATGGGCCGATAACTTTATTATTAAAAATTCCAGTCCAAATATTAATTTTTTGAGGGTATTGGGCTCTTGTAGATAAATTGTTCCTTGGGTAGCCTAGTATTGAGTGTTGTGCACGTTAGGTTCATTGTTTAACGTAAAGTGCATTCGTCCGTAAAACAAATTGACTATATAAAGCGACGAGCCTGATTTGCACGCTCTTGCATCTCTTCGCAAAATATAACTCTACTTTCCTCATCTGCTTGAAATACCTCCTGATGACATTGGAGTTTGTTTGGATGATATCGGTGCTTTGGTAGTATCTGATATACCGCCGACTTTGACACATATAATTCACGGCTAATTTCCCTTGTGCTGTTGGATATTTATTATACCCAAAACATGTTCTTCCAATTCAGTGCCGTCCGCCCCACATCCCTGCGATTACCTGTATTACAATCGTATTATTTAAGTTTTTGCAAAAAACAATCCTAAAAATAATAAATACTAACCACCTCTCGCTTCTGATTCTGCAGATATATTAGCAGTTTCTTCAAATTTTCGTGCATAGTTCCGTATTGTGGATTTAGACGGTATCGGGCTGTTATTAAATGTAATAGAAAACAAATCTCTCACTTTCCGCAAACTAACGCCACTGTGATATGATTTAACCATAAAAACTCTCTCCTCATTTGAGTAATTATTCATTTTGTAAATAAAGCTAGTAACCTAGCACAGAATGTCACGAAATAACAAATTAATTCGACTACAATTGTTAATTGTTTTAAAAATCATGGCAACTCATATTAAAAAAATAAAAATTTTAAATTAGAATTTTTCAATAAAAATCGATGAAAATAATTTAATGCTTGATATCATTCGATGCGGAATAATTTTCTCGTTCCACTGATACCAAAATATTTTTTGTAGGCCGAATTGTCAAGCAGGAATTCATAAAAATGTTAAAATCAATGTTAAATCCCTATGGCCAGCTTTATTTAGTGTAACGAATCATTGGAAATTCTTAGGTGCACATTCTTGATGTAAAAATGTCACTAGTTAGTAACTAATTACTCTTTGTTTGGTACTTGGAAACTCGAGACCTAAATGTAGGGTTTGTTACGGACGAATGCATATTTTTAAAATTAAGATGTCGTGTAATAATTAATATGAAACTGTTCCAACGTAAATTAATGTTTCTTGTTTTTTTTCAAATTTTCGAATTTGTCACAATAGAGCCTATAAAATAAATTAAGACAAAGTCATAATTCACAGAAAACCAAAAATGAAATAATGCTAATTGCAATAAAATTGTGAAGCTATAGGTTTGTGACACAATATAATATTGTGCACTATAAAAGAGCAACGCTTAATAATTATTTACTCGTAGAACTGCATAACTATAAACTTTAACTTAAAACGTAACTTAAACTTTAATGGAAGTAAAGAACACGATGAATTACAAATTTTATATTAAATGTTCAAAAATGTTTCCATTTGCAGCAATGAACATTGTCAACCGCCTAGTAAAGGTTGCTTTGACATTTTGAAGGGTGCTTCTTCGAAAACTTCGAAAAGCCTGAGTAATTCGAAGTTTCATATTGGCTTGTATAGTAGGAAAATCCCTATACACCTCCTGGTTCACATATCCCCATTGAAAAAAGTCTAGGGGAGTGAGAACGGGTGATCTCGCTGGCCAAACAATGGAATCACCGCGATCTATCCAGTGATCTTCGCGCCAATTTTATAATAACAGACGTACTCGATTATGGTAATGAGGCGGGGATCCATCATGTTGGTAATACATAACTTGTCGAGTATGTAGATTCACATTTTCAAGTAACTGTAGCAAATCTTTTTGAACGAATTGCAGATATCTTTCGCCTATCAGGGAACCATCGAAAAAGAAAGGTCCCATTACAAGAGTATTGATAATACCACCCCACACATTCACAGTCCACTGATGCTGGTAATTTACTTGTCGTACCCAGTGTGGATTTTCAACGGAGTAATAGTGACTATTATGTTTAGTAACGACTCCTATGCAATTAAAACTTGCTAAATAGCACAGTCAACAAAATTTGCTTGTTGGTTAATTTTGTCCAGAATAGTATTGCAAAATGAGACACAAGTTGCGAAATCTTGCGGTCGTAGGCTTTGCTGCAAACACAAATGATATGGGTGATATTTATGTTAGCTTATATTTGTTTGTAATGAACTTTTGATCAGATCTACTTGTACCGCAATCTGACGAACACTTACATGAGGATTTTCTTCTAAATTTAATAAAACTGTCAACTCGTTTTCTTCGTTTACAACTGTACGATTTTCTACATCTCTTTTTTTGTTTATGACATTTCCTGTCTCTTCAAATCGTTCTCGAAGAAGTTGAAACGCTTTAGGTCTTGCATGTCTAGCTAAAGGGTACTTTTGTTTATAAATCCTGGATGCCAACAAACAGTTCGTTTCAGCTTGTCCCAAAACACAGATCATATTAATCAGCTCTTCTTAAGAAAAATTCATCGCACACTAAGTAAATAACGAGGTCACTATCAGATTATTATCTGACAATTCTTCACGAATTATTTATAATAGGTGGCTTTCATTTGTTAAGTTGTTAAGAAACAGAAAAAGGCAATCGAAAACCAAGGTACTGTTATTCATTGTGTTCTACGAGTAAATAATTTTTAAGCGTTGCTCTTTTATAGTGCAAAATATTATACTGTGTCACAAACTATAGCTTCACAGTTTTATTGGAATTAGCATTGTTTCATTTTTGTTTTCTGAGAATTATGACATTGTCTTAATTTATTGTGACAAATTCAAAAAATAACAAAATTTTACAATTTTCAATTCTATCACTAAATAATTCAAAACCCTTAGGAATAGGTAGTAAAAAGTGAGTATCTATTGAAAGTCAGTAAAAAATGCTATTCAAATTTGTAATAAAATACAGGGAGAATGAGAATGAGAACAATAACATTGAACTGTCAATTACTTAGGAATCGTTAGTCGTAGACTCGTGGTACCTTATATCATTTTGGTTAGCATTTAACAGAGGATTCAAATATATAAAAATATATAGGGTGTTCCATTAAAAAACCAAGTTTAATATTGTACTCGAAAATGGGACATAATATCATATATATATATATATATATATATATATATATATATATATATATATATATATATATATATATATATATATATATATATATATATATATATATATATATAAGGTGCAATAGTGCGTGGGTGGAAGATTGTAGGTTGATTAAGAAATATTTCCAAAGTTTGTTGGGATGTGGTGGGGTATCCTTAAGGCTACAAACCTAATATATTTTCACTTGAATCGCAAAGTTTATGAAGGGCGATTTATATCAAAGTTACATTTTTTTAAATGGAACCCCCTGTATATTATTGCATATCTGGATTCCTTGGTCAACCCTAGAGCGACTTTATGTATCACACATAGTACCTAAAACGAATTGTTTAGTCGCAATTCGTCATTTTTACAAAAAGACTTAGAAGGCTATGACTGCGATGTTACTAGACATGAATTGTACTAGCGTAAACCGAATGGTCAAATCCGAATTCTTCTTGTGGTTATTGAAATTACTTTGTCAATTTAGAAAATTTCAATCAATGGTAACTTGATTTTTTCAAATGGAACGGCCATTTTTTCATTTTTGCATCAAATGCGGAATCTTTTACCTTTCTAACGATATAAATTAGTCAGTATCTATCTTCGGTAGTTTTCTTATAATTTCACAATTTCTGTTTAATTTGATTCGCAATGTCTGTGAAGAAAGTTTTTTTCTATCTCTAATACTTTTTAAGTTATTTGCCGTCCACACACTAATGGGCCACCCTGTACATATATTCGATAACAAATAAGCTGCAGAAAAGGCATTAAGCGATGTGCAAATCTACTGGTTGCTGAACAAACGTATGCTTTCTTCAGCCGTCTTAAAATTTGACATTTTTAGTGCGATATTTGTAAGTAAAAGCTTCCTGACAGAAAAAAGTTGCGTTACTAAGACAATATTAACCTTTAATCCTGTGATTAAAACATGTTTTAACTCAGATGCGCATAGTATTTCCTTTAACTAAAGGTAAATTTTTGACTCGCAAATTGGCATCCGCTCGGCTTCAGTACGCTTCGCCTCGCAATCGCAAATTTTCACGTACCAAAATGACATTTTTAATCCTAATAAAGCAATTTACTACTATACATCAGTAAAAACAGTGTCCCTCTATCAATCCTCCTAAGTGTTCCTGAGTGCTTTAGCACGATAGGCTTATTTAGACCTGTTCAGGTCCACAATCATAAAAAAAAATAATAAAAGGTGGTTTTAGTTCTAATACATTTATTAATTAGTATTTCAAATTGCAGCAATATTACAATATGTACATGTAAATTTTAATTAAAACTATGAAAATGTGAACTTTCACCATTAACACTCATAATAAAATACTTATCTTTTTTGGGGTTTTTTAATGGTGTACTTTAAATTATACAATCTAAACACTTACAGTTATCTTCGTCAGTAGTAATGTTTGTTAAAATTGTTAAAGATGTTGTAAACAATTTTGTCAAATTTGAAAAATTAAAACATAAACATAAGCCTGCTATTAATATAACAGTTTGAGAAACGAGAAACAACTATAAAATTTTAGTAAAGAATAACTAGGTCATAAAAATTAAATATTGTTAAACTGCCTCAAAAAACCCCAAAAAAGTATTTTATTAATTAAAACTAGTTTTCTCTTGTTTTTTTTTTTGTTACAGAACTGCTGCTTTTCATGATTTATACTTTAGCTAATTAACGTTAAGTAATAAATTAGCAAAATGTTTGCACATATGAGATTGTACGTAAATATGATTATAAAATTTAACGCAAATTTTAAAAAATCGAGTAAGAACAACATTTTACTGTGAGCAGTTTCTTTAGGAACGAATTACTTTAGACGAGAACGGAAAAGTAAAGACCAAAATGAGAATGCCCAAAAAGGCAAATTAAAAAATAAAGACCTTTGTGATTCCTAGATTGCCTGTCATCAAACGAAAATTTAGAAAAGCAGGGAGCATGGGAAGAACTTTTGATGAGGTTTGAATATTTTAATGTATTTTTCAGCCTCTTTCCAGATAAGTTAAAAATTACAAAGCTCATTTTAACTTAGTTATTACAGACCTATCTCTTATACATAATACATGTTGTCATTATACATAACATTAAATTAAAAATTCAAAAAACCCCCGACACGTCACATTCTACTTTTACAGCTTGTAAAAAGTAAACAAATTTTCTTGAATCAGAGCTAAGAACAGTCTCAATCAAGTGGCCTTTCAAACAAAAACAAAATAAACCAAAACCTCTAATAAAAAGTAAAAAATTCCCTTCATCAACTATAGAATAGCTGATGATCTTTAAATAACTAAACATATGTTCTTAAATCATAGCTGAGAACACTCTCGATCAACGTACCTTTCGAAAAAAAAATAAATCAAAATCGGTTACTCCGTTTGGAACCTACAATTCGTCTGGGGTTAAAAATGTAAATAATAAAAGCTGTTTAAATTTTGATTTGATAATTCATTTGAGACAGTAAATTGTTGTAAAATTACGTGATATTAGAATCATTACGTCTCAAAAACTTTCGAGATTGTGTCTTAAAAGACATAAAATTTGTTGAACCTCAAAATTGTTCATTATGCACTTCTGATAAGACAGTTATTAAACAAGGGGTTCCTCAAGAGTCAACGTAGGGTAAACCTAAATCTAAAGGAATAAGATCTGGGGATCGAGGTGGCCAAACCCATGGCCCCAATCGCTGAATCCAACGATCTTCAAAAATATTAGTTAAAACATCGGCAACATCATGCGTACTGTGCACCATCAAGCTGATACCGTAAGTCTCAATTTTGCTAATCGCAAACTGTCTACATAATCAACCACAACATTATTTAAGATATTAACATAGCGATCACTGTTTATTGTAGTTCATTGTTTTTAAGCAGAGAAAAATTTACACTAAACTTGTTTTGAAAAACACGTTCTTGAGTAATATGAGGGTTACTGTCTGCCCAAAAATGTATGTTATGTTTATTAACACGTTAACTGCCATACGACGGCCGGTCATCGTACGCTTATATGTGTTCGTACGAGCCTCAAATGTTGTTGGCTCGACACATATTCGTATTCACATGATACTGATAGCCTCCAACAACACATGTGTATAAAAATATTACGAGCAATCATAGATAACTGCAAATAAAACCACTGAAACCCATGAAAAATTAAAATTGTAGTCTTTTCGCATTTTGATAAAAATGATTTACTAAGTATTCGGCGCACGTTATTGGAGATAGTGAAAGGTGTAAAATAGACCTAGAGATAAATTTCAACCAATATCGTATTTTTGAGTTTCTTAACCAATGCTGTCATCGAATCTTCTCATGTACGCTTCTTATACAGATAACACACCATTAATTGTTCAAATTACATTAATAAAGATCAGACCTGAAGTAATGTGGAAGACAGAAAAGAAAAGGGCTATCAAACAGTCCGGCTTTTTCTTTGTTGCAGTGATCAGATTCTTATCTAATGATGTACGTAATATTCACTCACTTAGGCTACAAATGTACTCCTTGTTCTATTTTTTGCACTTGCAACAACAGTAGGAATCACAAGGTAATCGGAAATCTAGATTTCATATGCAAAGGCAAAGAGGGAAAACTCTTCTTTATTATTATATACACACACACACACACACACACACACACACACACACACACACAATATATATATATATATATATATATATATATGGAAAGTACAAAGTACATTAGCATAAAGGTTAGTACAAATTATTGATGATTTTCAACAAAGCATTGTGCGCACATAACAGGGTTGTTTGGACACTTATTGCAGTATGTACTGACATTATGTGTAACGCTCGATTTATCTGCTTCACGTCTTCCAAATCACTCCCTATTTTTAGTGTAGAAACCTATGTAACGTTTCTTTATTTTCCTATTTTGTTTATCAGTTTCTCCAAAATCCTCCAGTGAATGCTTCCTGAAATTTGTATCTATTGCTTACTCATCATCGTTTTGCAAGCAAACTCTCCACCAATGCTTTCTTCAAAGAAGTAATGGACACCTTTTTGTTTGTCATCTTGGAGTAAATCACATGGGCATTGACTACAGTTGTACCTAACAGTAGTTCCATTGTTACGTTGTAGTACCACTTTCGAACAGAACTAAAATAGCTAGAAATTTGGTCTGATAGATCAACACCTGGTTTTCCCATATTGTATTATTGCATCATACTAGGTTTTGAAATGTCTTCCTGTTTGCCGATTTTTTTTTCCTGTGGAAGTAATATCTGTTCTATGTTTCGTGGATAACATCAGAACGTCACTTTTGTCTTTCCATTTCATCACAACTATCCCTTTTTTGTTGTACATCCCAACAAGTTAATTTTTCACCAACTTATTGTTTGCCACACAGATTATGGTAAAATGGGCATTCCTTGCTAGTAGTCTGCAAGTTCAGTTGATGTATAATAATTATCAGTTTTATAAACCCACGTCCTTCATCGAGATAACTTTTACCCAGTTTTGGTACAATGTTCGTTAATAGACATATTTTTTGTCGTCGTTTCGTTTTTGCCTTGATAAATTTGAATACTGTAGATATATCCGTTAGGGTCACAAATCTTGAATAATTTTACACCATATTTGTGGCGTTTCTCGGGTATATACTGACGGAATAAGAGCCGTACAAACATTCTCCGGGTATATTGTACTTTTTGTACTGCTCTTGCAGTTTATCCTTAAAAGGATTTTTTTTATGAAGCCGGTCACCATCAGCTTCTTCATTGTTAGCAAAATGTAACATGGAGAGTAGTATTTCGAATATGTTACGATACATTGTTTTTGGTGCAATACTACTTTCGTATATGCGCGTCCTACTGCAATAATGACTCAACTGAGGAAATTTTACTATAACCATCCAGCCTTTAAAATTTCCTAATATCATCCGGATTTGTAAGCTTCCAATTACTCAAACTGCTAAATCTACTGTATTTCCTTTCCATTCAATGATTTCGTTTCATAAACATTGGTCTGGTCTGTTATTAATTCGATAGTTCGCAAAATTTTATCGGCTGATCATCTGCACAGAAAGTGATGTTTTTCACTCCTGGGAAATGTTTTAGGAAAAACTGTTGCTGTATAAGATTATCCATGAATTCCCATGTATCAGATGGAAAGGCAGAACTACCAGAATTTCATTCATCAGAATTTGCTGTATCACAGTTTACAACATCCTCAGATTCGCCAGCAGAATTCAAAAAACTTGCAAGAGCAGGTAGTATTATTAAAATCATCATTATCATAAAAGTAAACTACGTTTATTAGGTTAGTTTCTAACTCACCAGCATCGCGTGAATCGTCTGAACTCGCAACAAAATCCGGATCTCGCACTCAATCATCGCTATCCGCGTCGTTACCTGAACAGACTAAATTTGGCCTGTCGTGCTAAAGTACTCAGGAACACTTAGGTGGATGGATAGAAGGACATTGAATTGCCAAGAGATGCCTTACATATTTTCATATCATAAGTGAGAGGAAAACAGGAACTACGCAGATAATTCCAAAATTTAGATGCCTTGTAGAAGAAAGTGGATTGCGCCCGTTTGGTACGACAAGCTGAGATTTGTACTGCATATTGACGACGTGAATTAGCGAACCGAGTATTCCTAACAAAAGTGGCCCGAAATGATATCAAAGAACGTAATTCAGCGCGGCAATAGCCATTGTAATACCGATAATACAAAGAAAGAACTGAAACGCTCAAGGGGCTGTATGTCAGAAGTTATATACGGGTCATTTATAAGCCTAATCGCTCTCTTTTGAGTATGATCAACAATATCGACGAGAGCGTATTGGGGTGTGCCAACCCAGAGGTGAGAATTATGTTCTAAATGAGGTCGAATTTGGGCCTTATACAGCAGAAAGAGCTGTCGTGAGGTAAAGGACTGCTTAGATCGGTACAAAAAGCCTATTTTACTAGCAGCTGTTTTGGGAGCTGATAGAAGATGGTCAACCCATGATAGATTTGAAGGTACAGTCATTACCAACAGAGTAATAGAGTCTGAAAACTTAAGATCTGAGCCATTCATACTTAGGAAATGATCGATCTTTTTTGGTGGACACCAGGCAACATTGAGTTTCGTTAGCATTAAATTTAACTAGATGATTGCTTCCCCATTCGAGAGTACATTGAATGTCTTTGTTGATTGAATTTGCCATTTCAGCTTTAATGTCTTGAGTTGATTACCATTATGAGTAGACTGATATGAACTACAATGAAGAGTGTTGTCGTCAGCAAAGTAATGAATCGGGTTGGTTGTGGAAGAAATAAGGTCATTTATGTATAGCAGAAAAGGTTTAGGCGCTATAACTGATCCCTGTAGCACGCCCGCGTTAATGCTACCTTCTTTTGAAAAAAGGCCATCAACTACGACACGTATTCGTCTTTTATCAAGGAAAATAGAAACCCAGTTGATGAGCGTACCATTTAACCCAAACGAGGTGAGTTTGGTAAGTAAACACTTATGCATTTGAGATATCTAAAGCAACTATAACTGTTTCACTCGATTGTTCTAATGTATTGTTCCAAACTTTGGTCATATATGAAAGAATTATTATAAGTTTTTTGTTATGAACGAATAAGTTCAAAGGTAAATATGTAATTAAAAATTTATTATTAATTTTATTAAATACATAAATAAAAAGTTTAGCTTGAGTAGGATTTGAACCTAATGTATTTAATAAAATTAATAATAATTTTTAATTATATATGAAAGAAGTTCACCTGTTGAACGAATCTGCCTAAACCAATATTGGGGGTCACTAAGGAGTTTGTTAGTTTCAAGGAACGAGAGTAGTTGTTTATTCCATGATTTTAGACAAAATGGAAGTGATCCCAATTGGTCGGTAGTTGGAGGGATCGGTCTTATTGCCTTTTTTTGGGAATAGGTTGAACATTTGCCAACTTCTCTGATGAAGGAAATTCCCCAAAAGATATAGAGATCGAATAGAGCTTAGATAGGACTGGTACCAATTCGGGGGAACATTTCTTTAAGACCATAGCTGGGATATCGTCTGGGCCAGAAGCCTTATTGAGATCAAGCTTACTGATAATCAATTCTAGGAGCTTGTAACGAAAATGAATTGGTTTCATAGCGTATGAAGAAGAGTTGACTAGGGGCACATCTTTTCCGGAATCATTGAGAACGAGTTTGATGCAAATAAATTCACAAAAACATTGGCTTTGTCTACAGAATCAGCAACTACAGATCCGTCAAAATATGTCAGGGAGAGAAATGAAGATGTACCAAAGTTTTTACTAATTGCTTTAGCTAAGGACCAAAATTTATGACTGCCTAAAGGAGATTAGCTAGTTCATTGCATTTTCGTCGTACAAATAACTTTCTAGCTTTAGTGATGAAACTTTTGCAGATATCTCTAGCACCGACGTATTCTATATGACTCTCAACCGTTTTATTAGATTTCCATTTAATATAAGATTTATTTTGCAAAGATATTGCATTAGCACAAGCCTTACTGAACCAGGGTTGGGAACGTGAATGACCTATACGATTCTGTTTTTTGGGAATGAATAACTCCAAGCCCATGAGGATGACTTCAGATATTGAAAGAGCAATGTCCGAAGAGGAGGAAGACTTAAAACAATAATAGAGGGGAAAGAACGAAAGTTTTATAAACAAATGGGTAGGATGTAAGATTTAGAAGATGTGGAGTATGGTTAGGGTTGCCAGGGATTCTTGTGGGTTCAGAAACCAGTTGTGTGAGATCACAAGAAATAGCAAATGTTTCTGTACTATGACCAGCAGGCATAATTAAGTAATTTTCATCTAGTAGGAGATGAAGATTGAAGCCAATTAGAGTTATGAACATTGAAATCTCCTACAATTGAGACATCGCAAGATGGAAACTGAGACAGAAGATAGTCAACTTTCAAACTAAGGTAATCGAAGATGTCTGGAAAGTTCCTGTCATTTGAAATAAATAAATGCAACAGTAGAATTTCACAAATTTAGGACCAGAATCTTTAAACCAAATCACGCCTCCTTTATATCGAAAGTTAGAGTGAAGTTTGTATTGAGTGAATCGGATCTTTTAGAGGAGACTTCTGTTTCAGATAGAAACAAAAAGTCAGATTGTAATTGTTCAAGATGTTGGTGAACAGCATTAAGATTAGACCTGATACCGCGGATGTTACAATAGTGGATCTGAACGTTAGTATTTTCGATGACCGAGGCCGCTTGTCCCTCCCGGACACCTGAATGGGGCAGGATTTTATGCCCGGCATTTATTACTCTAGAAACCACAGCCATCTTTTTTTTAAATTTTGGACTTACCATCCGATAGGAAGACATTGAGGGCGAAAAGGGAAGAACAAGGTGACCAACAGCCCTTACAGAGCTCAGAAAATCGGAGTCCCAATATTAAGGAGCCCATGGTAAGGGTGGTGGAGGAGCCCATGGTAAGGGCGGTTATATAATTTAAAACCATTTTTGAAACACCAATTTGGTGGAAAACCTCAATAATCTTGACCTTATCTTCGTTCAACACTTGACGGTTTCTATATAAGCTTTTTATTCAACGTTAATTAAAAAATTAATTAATTCCATTCATTTTCTTTTGTTCGTACATTACTTTTCAAAATATAATATAGATCCAAAATCCAATAATCGAGTACACGTAGGTCTTAAACTCACAGAATGATAAAGAAAATTTTAGGATATGAACAAAATTCTAGAAATGATCAAAATAATACAATATTATCCAAAGGAACATTGTAATTATTTTATAACTCAACGAAATAGCACGAATATCACCTCTAAGAATATATTGAATTTTGAACGATATTATATTCGGCAAGATGTGATGTAAAAGATATTATTTCTCATAAATTAGTTTAAGGAACTGTCATCCTGCATAAAAATTATGTTAAAATTTGGTGTGTAAATCCAAAACAATCCAATTAGCTTTTTTAATAATTGTTTCCAACTCTATAAGCATTAATCAAATACATTCAAACACTAAACGAATAAATCCCATTAGCATCCACCAGTATGTTCGACCCTTCTCATGAGATAAAGGACTTTTTAATCTAAAAAGTTGGTGGTGCGTCGCTGGAGCTGAATGCTAATTAGATTATAATGCTCCCCTTTGTCGGAGCTCTTTGTAATAGCATTATATGGCTTATCTTTTTGTCGTTTTATGTTGCGGAGTTTGCGATCGTAGTGAACTAGATTTTAACTATTCACTACCGAAGACTTAAATTCATTTATAATTTTGTAGCGTCGTGCACTAAATTTAAATAATGTATAGTACATTTTTTAATAATACAGAAAAAGTATTATTATTATCAACTTCCCTTATTCATTATTTCATTAATTATTTAGCGGTAATTACGAAGAAATTTCAAGATTGTCGCCTAGTGTCGTAATTTGTTAGCTGACGCCCCAGTTGAGGGTTGAAGGACTCACAGGCTGCAAATGTAGTGTAAACACAAGTTCAACTTTAAATTGAGCGAAATGAATCTCAGACACGTGACAAGAAGTTATATTTTTGCAGGGGTGGAAAAGCTTTCGACCAACGATTTCATCTCGTTTTGTATCCGCGATATTTCCGACCATTCTGTTTGGTTTACTACGGCAGCCATTATTTAAGATACCGACTTGCAAATTGATTTCTTCCAACACTGCTATTCTAAAGATCATTTTCTACGGTTAGGATTTAAAGGATTTTCTTATAATTAATTTCTCTTTTAGTTGTTACGATCGATTAATCAGACGCATCGTTCTTACTGTAATAGAGAAACTCGAGTATAACAATTAGTCAATTACAAACATTAAGTGATGTATGATTTATTACCACGGCGGTGACAACTGTCACTTGAAAAAAGAACAAAGCCCTCGAGAGAACGTATTTAGCTTTGGGACTATAAAGTACGGTAGGAATAACAGAAATGTAAAGTCTGATGGAATCGTTTCATGTAGGTATAGCAGCAAACATGGTCCCACATAGGGATTTAAAGATGAATAGCAAAAGCTTTCAACCAGAATATGAAGCTTTACAACTTTTACAATGTAAACAACGTTTTACTCTCACCTGTGTATGTTCAGTTACTTAAAAAAATAGGAAGAAATGCTATTTTCCTAAATGTTTTCCTTGTTAAAACATATTATATAACCAGTATCTTTGGATGGAGGGTAGGAAAACGAGAGAACAAGCTTGTTAACCGAGTGCGAAGCTGCAAACTACAAGCGTTATAGAATGAAGAGCTAATTATTGGTAAACACATGTTCATACATCCTCTGAGAATTCAAGGTAGAACTAAACCCAACTTCTCATTACATTAAAGTGGAGATCACTAACACGTTACCTACTAGTTGAAAATGTAATACATACCAATTTTATATAATTCTTTTTATATACATTACCACCTGCGAAACATTTAATTGCATTTAAGTGATCGCTTACAATAAAGTAAATTACATAAAATTACAGACGATTTTAGAATATTGACATCATAGATATAAAATATGTTGTTGTCTGTGGCCCATAAGACAACTTCCAAAAAAACCACATTAACATATAAATAAAAAAATGAAAATAATACATAAAAATATATGGTGTAGAACACCACATGACCTTCCAACCTACAAAATGTAAATTAAAAAAAATGAAATAATTTTAATAACATTTTTTTAGGAAAATAAGCAACGTAGTAAAAACAAAAATAATAATCTATGTCAAACAGACGTTTAAATTAAAAGAAATTAAATAATTTTGATTTTAATTCTTTTAGGGTAACTATGCAACCTCTTTTATATACGTTCATAACGAAAACAGGCAACATTGTAACAAAAAAAAATGTCAGAATGACATTTAAAACTTCATGTCAGATAGAGGTCGCTTCTATAAGATATCAATAATACAGTTTAACCATTTTCATTGATATTTTTAGACTTGCCTTACGAAAAATTATGTAAAATTTAATTTTCGTTAAAAAATATGTCTACACTTTTTCTTATAAAATTAATCGTTATTCAGATATTGAAAAAATTTGAACTGACAGTTAAATTCTACCTTAGGAATTTTTTCCCGCTAAATTACGCGTCGTATCAAAAAATTGCATACAACATAATTAATCGGTATGTTTAAGGTCTATATCTATGTATTTTTATATCTCTGAAATATGCAGCTGTTAAACTCCCGAGTTCCTGCTTCCCTAATTATTTTAGGTAAAAACTCTACAGGAACTATTTTCTTTAAAGAATTGAATTCTCTATCAGATGAAACTATTAAGAATATTTTACAGTTTATGCTAATTTCAAAAATTGCACAAATTATGTATCATTCCTGTACAACAATGAAATGTCAAAACTATAATCTTTCAAACGTCAAACCCTGTAAATAATCAATGAAAAAAAAACAGGTTAATAAATAAAGTCTAATAAATTGTCTAAAAAATTAATCAAAACAATTTATTGGGAGACTTACTATCAAATTTGAAAATAGTGGAACGATCGCTTCCTTGTGTGTAATTGTGACAAAAATTATGAAGCTAACATTCAAAGGAATATGTTTAAAAATGAAAATACTACAAATATATTAACTGCAGTTGTTGAAAATCTTAGTATAAATATCCATAATAATTAAAATTACAAATTACAAAAATTATAGCTTAGCAATATTCTAATCTATCATAAAATTCTTTTCTAACATTGGCAAGAATGCAAGGCGTTATTTTCGAGCATTCTTCGCTGATGCGTGTCTTTAATCTTTTAGATTTTAAATGCCCCCACAGATAATAGTCATTTGGGGCAAGATCTCCAGATCTTGGAGGCCATTTAGTTGCACAATTTGGTCCGCTTACACAATTATTAATAAAGTCTTTAGCTTCTCGGCTGTTGTGAGCAGAGAAACCATCCATTTGAAACCAAATTTCTTCTTCCTCAGGAGCTACTTCTGCTAGAGCCGGTAATATTTGCTCTTGCAGCAAATCCAAGAACTCACCCGCGCTTAGACTTTCTTCATAAAAAATGGTCGAATAATATGTTGTCCGAATATTCCTACCCAAACATTATTTTTTTGACGATATTGAGATCGCCTTTCAACAACAATTTCCGGCCTTTTTGTTGACCAAATCCTATAACTTTGCATGTTTGGTTTATTATTTAACGTAAAAGTACTATCATCCGTAAAATAGATGTTTTTAAAAAGTTGTCGGTCTAGATTAGCTTTCTCCGGCATCTCATAACAAAACTCTGCTCTTCTCTCAAAATCACCCTTACTGATGACACTGATGTTTGGACGAATGGAAATGATTTTTTTCAAAACTTTTAATGTGGTTGTATTATACATTCCAAACTGGTTCGCAATTTCTCCAGGTTACACAACTGCAGTTAATACATTTGTAGCATTTTTATTTTCAAACACATTTCTTTGAATATTCGATTCATAATTTTTGGCGCATTTACACAAAGGAAGCGCCGTTCTACTATTTTCAAATAGCATTGTTATCGTGGGTTTATCTACAGTAACCATGACGATAAATAACACCTGCAAACCATGCATCACGTGACCGGAGTTTGTTTAATGTCATTATCAATGTAAGAAAACGTTAAATTGTACATTTTGTTAGAATTATTTTAATTATTTACACGTTAGCAACTTGTTTTTAGTTTTTTGATAGGCGACAGAGTTTATCTAGTAACTACATTACCGTTATTTTGTGAAATATGAGGAAATTAAGCGAACGTGAAAGAATTGAAATCATGTGCATACTTGGTTTCGGAGATAGGTCGCGCAGTCTATCAGAAGTGCTTGCGTTGTTTAAATCATCTCACCCTGATCGACCCCATTAGCGAAAGCATGGTAAGCAGAGTTGAGGCGAAATTTCGGGAATTTGGACATGTTCGGTATAACAGAAAATCTGGTCGAAAGTCGATAAGTGAAGAAGTGCAAGATAACTAATACCACCATTACGGACACGTGTGGCGCGATCTACCGTGCATAAAGTGTTGAAAAGAGAGAAGTTGCGTCCCTACAAGATTTGCTTATCAGCTGCCGAAGATGATTTTGATCGGTGAAACGAATTTTGTGAAAAAATGCAACAATTATGTTATGGTAACGCCAATTTTTAAAATAATAATTTTTCCCACCAAGCAACATTTTCTTTAAACGGCCATGTGAACAGACAAAATCGTCGTTATTGGGCAACCGAAAATCCTCATTGGTTCACGAAATATCACATCCAAAACGCTCAAAAATTGAACGTTTGATGCGGTTTGACGGAAGAGTTATAGGTCCTTCTTCGACGATACCCTCGCCGGTGCGGGATATTTAGACTTTTTTCAAAATTACCTCATCTCCGCTCTAGTAATATTGCATCCGGATTTAGAAGAGCCCAATATGCAGCACTGGGACCTCTTTTTTCAACAAGATGGAGCTCCGCCGCACTACACGTTACCTGTTCGCGCTTATTTGAATGAAATTTTTCCAAATTGTTGGATAGGTAGAAAAGGGACAATTGAGTGACCAGCCAGATCGCCAGATTTAAACCCTCTAGATTACTTCTTGTGGGGATACTTAAAGAGTAAAGTCATCGACAACGTTCAAAAGTCATTTGTTAATCACCTTGGCTATTGTCAGATTGTTAACGATGTTCCAGTCGAGCATTTAATTTAAATTAGTGGAATCATTTTACAACTAAATTAGGCCTAACCCCAAAAAAATTGTCTGCGGTTCAAAATATATTTTATTAAAAAAAAAACATTTGAATATTTCTGATTAGAAATGATACCCATGGTATCATATGGTATCCACTTAGGTACGATTTTTTCTTCAAAATGACCACATTTTCTAAACTACCTTGTATAAACATAATCAAACAATATATTAAAAGAATGGCCGAAGTGAGCTGAATCCAAATTTTAAATAAGCTACAGGGTGTCTCATTTAAAAAAAATCTATGTTTATTTCACCCTATATAAATTAAACACCCTGTATAAATGAAACACCCTGTACAACCTAAAATAATTTCAAAATATGCGCTTCAGTTACTTCTCCGATTCCATCAAATAAGGGAGGTACCGCCCGCGGACGCAAGTTTGGGAGACCCTGTATTAACAACATCTTTATGTACCTTGTCGTGCGTAAAAAGATGTACCCTCTCTAATTCTGCAATAAAACATTGAGTTGATTTTAAAAAAAGTGTCGATGACGTCATATATTTTTCTTGACACCCTGTATACGTTTTTTTTAAGTAAAATTCTAAATTGAAAATAAAAATGGATGGGTTCGAGCGTTTTCTTCCTAAACTCCCACTCAAGTTTTAATTGAATTTATCCGCTACTTTACGAACGCACTGTATATATCACGATTATGAAAATGTAAACTTTCACGATATTGCACATAATTAAAATTCTTATTTTGGGTTTTAAATCGTGTATTTTTGTATTTATATTTTATACAAATTTAAACGTTCCGATAGCAATTACAGTTATCGTCTTCAGTAAATGGAAATATCTTTAAGGATTAAACAAATTTATGAAATATGAAAAATATGGAAACGCATATTTTTCATATTTCATAAATTTGTTTTAACATCCCAAGTAATTCTTAAAAATATTTCCATTTACTGAGAACGATAATTGTAATTGTTATCGAAATGTTTAGATTTATATAAAATATAAATAACTATAATAAGTATTTTAATTACATATCACGATTGTTTTGTTCAAAAAACCACAAAAATTACAAGTCACTAACAAAAATGTGAGCGAAAAGAAAATTAATTAATACAAATGCGATTTTGTTCTTTTAGAAGTCAATTTGCAATAAATGAAATTGCAAAACATCTTGATTCGCATTTTACAAAATCACATTTTTACTTTAATTGCGAAATATGTAATATTAAGCTAATAATAAATTTGAAATTTATGGTATGAATTGAAACGGTGGAAAATAGTAAACCTAATTGGGTTAAATAACATTTCAAAACAATGAACAGTTGGGGAAATATTAAGATAGGAGGAAGGCTGTTTACTTAACAAATAAGCGCCTTCTTAATGAGCGATGTGCTAAACAACCATTTTAACGGCAACGTATGCTATTTAAACAGTTTACCGACTTACCCCATTAGGAGTTCACCTTTGCTATATTTGTCTTTCATTTTCAAAGTTGCAGAGTTATGTTAGATAACTTAAATAAACTTTAAACTAGCTATTTACACTTTATGAAACTCTTTCTTCTCTTTTTACGGCTCTCAGAAATTGATTCATTTTAGTGTTGCATCAAAACGAGTTCTTACAATTGCATACTTGGAAAAATATCAATTGAACAATTCAATTTTGATCATTTTATTTTTCGTGTGCAATATTTTATTTTGTTACCCTTACGTTACATAAAATAAGCACGTGTATAATTCCTACGACAAGTTTCATCAATCACACCACAAATCACCTAGGTTCATATAATGTGTTTCTCAAATAACCTAAAATGACAGAATTGTCAAAAAAATATATTTCTCTAACTATCCATTTGAACAACACCCTTTAATTTAAACCTAATTATAAATCAAATATTCGGATTTAAAAATTATACATTACCCATACACACACTTTTCCTATTTCTAATGTTAATTTAATACCCTTCAAGTCACAGGCACGCAAGCTTTATTTTACTAATACAAATTAATTATTAATACACATTAATTAAAAAAATTAATTGCCTGCTTGGAAAATTATATTTACTTTATATTTCCGAAAATTGAAATACTTAATTTTTAATTTTAGAATGTATCAATAATTGTATGAAATGGAATTTGAACTAACAAGCAAAAAAAAAAGGTAATAAAGTGTATGTAACTTACCCCAATGATCGCATTTAATTCGGTCATCGTTACTTGTTTCGCTCTTTCAACCGCTGTAGCAACTTGCTGTTGGTGTTCTTGTGAGAGAAATGGAAGAATTTGTGCAATGATAGCATTAAGCCTCTTTGCTATTTCGGTCTGAAATACATTTTACACATTAGCATATTTCATCAAAATTTAACATGAATTTAAACATTTATTAAAATAAAAGTCTCGTTCCCGGTAAATGATATGCAAAATAGAACAAAAGAAATAAAGTTTGGTTGCAATTGTTATCTTCAGAACATGAGTAACGAATTATGGAACGGAGGCAAGTTAATATTAAACCCAGTAATTTTTTGATATGATGGTTCACGCAACTTCTAGCTTGTTAAACTTTTTGCGTCTCTTTTTTGCTGACGAGTGTTTTCTGTGTGTAAACATTGTGTTCGTGCTGTTTATTCTTCCACTTCGATGGAAGTTTAACTTACGTTCCCTCTACTTTTCAGTGCTCCAATAACTCTCGTTGAGTTTACAAAACAATCAAATCAATTTTCTTGTATCTGCGCATCTTTACAGTTCAACTATTTCTTACAATTATTGGAAATATATATCATACTAAATGGAACTTCGATATTTCTAGAAATATATGAGTTCCTTTACAACGAATTAGGAACTAATATTGTATATCAATGTAATAGTAAACATGGGATTATAAAATTAGCTTTCCTAAATATTGCAATGCGATTTTAAATAATGTAGATGGTTGCCCAGACAATTGTAAGCGGTTTTGGTTAGAATAATTTTGATTGCACAATGATTAAAAAAACATATTTTAACAAATTATTGGATAAATTAAATCCACCTTACATATAAAATGATTTTTTTGTACTCATAGCTTTAATATAGGTATTTCCCGGTTACTCCCGGTGCAGCGAAATCTTGTTTTCCCGCACTGCGGCGTTTTTTAATTTGCAACAGAAGCTAGAGTAGTTACGTTATATGGTTGGTAGCAGAATTGAAATGCTGCTGATAGAATGATTAATGGCAGCTTCTTAAACATCAGGTGGCGTCAGAATTTCTTCGGAATCGGCCATTTTTCACAAATTTAACAAAACTAATTTTAAAGAAAATGGCGACTCTCTGAGGTCGTGCTGCGAACAAAGTGCTCAAACGGGAACATTAATTTTCCGAACTAGTTAGGTAAATAACTATTCCTTGATCTTGGAACATTATATTTCTAAAGGTGTTTTTGAATAGTTAATTCAACATAGTTTTGATCATACACCTTTAAATAATCATAGAATACTGTTAATAAAATCTGTTATTTCAAGGTATTGTAACACTAGGATACACTATGTATACAGTGCGTTCGTAAAGTATCGGATAAATTCAATTAAAATTCGAATAGGAATTTGGAAGGATAACGCTCGGATCCGTCGTTTTTTATTTTCAATTTAGAAGTTTTTTACGTAAAAGTGAAATATACAGCGTGTTCGATATGACGTCAGCGACATTTTTTTTAAATGTCAACCCCCTTTCTTTCTTGCAGAATTAGAAGTGGTACATCTCTTTACGTACGACAAGGTACTAATGGATGATGTTAATTCAGCGTGTCCCAAACTTGTGTCCGCGGGCAATACCTCGCTAGTTTGATGGAATAGGAGCACAAAATGTTGAAGTCTAGTAGAAAGAACCGAGGCGCATATTTTAAAATTATTTTAGGTTATACAGGGTGTTTCATTTATACATGGTGAACCAAACATAGATTTTTTTAAAAGGGACATCCTGTATGTTATTTCAAATTTCGATTCTTTCAATATAAGACTTGATTATGTTATACAAGGTGGTCGTTTTGAAGAAAAAAACGTACCTAAATGGATACCATGTATCCATGGTCTAATTTAATTGTAAAATGATTTCACTAAATCTTCTAAATTGGCCGATCGTGTTGCGTATACTTTACTTAAGTCTTTAAGTATCCGCCGGTGACTCAATTGTCCCTCTTCTACCTATCCAACGATATGGTAAAACTTCATCCAAATAAGCGCGAACAGGTACAGCGCAGTGTGGCGGCGCTCCATCTTATTGAAAAAAGATGTCACGGTGGTCCATATTGGGTTCTTCTAAATCCGGATACAACGTTATTAGAGCGAGGATGAGGTCATTTTGAAGAAAGTCTAAATATCTCGCACCAGTAAGAGAAACCTCGAAGAAGTAAGGACCTATAACTCTTCCGTCAACTATGCCGCATCAAACGTTCAATTTTTGAGCGTTTTGGATCGGATACTCCGTGAACCAATGAGCATTTTCGGTTGCCCAATAACTACCATTTTGTCTGTTCACATGGCCGTTTAAAGCAAATGTTGCTTCGTCGGAAAAATTATTCTTTTTACAAAATTGGCGTTACCATAACATAATTGTTGCATTTCTTTACAAAATTCATTTCGCCGATCAAAATCATCTTCCGACAGATCGTGAAGTAAGCATATCTTGTAGGGGTGGAACTTCTCTCTTTTCAATACTTCATGCACAGTAGATCGTGCCACACTAATATTATCAGCCGTGTCCATAATGGACTGGATCTTCTTTATTTCATATCCCGAACATGTCCAAATTCCCGAAATTTCGCCTCAACTCTGTTTACCATGCTTTGGTCGCTCAGGGGGAGTTGCATTAAACGACGTAACCACTTCTGATTAAGTGCGCGACCTATCTCCGAAACCAAGCATGCACAGGTTTTCAATTATTTCACGTTCTATTAATTTCCTTATATTTCACAAAATAGCGGTAAAGTAGTTACTTGATAAACTCTCGATAACAATGCTGTCGCCTATCAAAGAACTAAACACAAGTTGCTAACGTCCAAATAATTAAAAATAATTTTAACAAAATGTACAATCTAATATTTTCTTGCACTGACACCAAACAAACTCCTGCCACATGATGCATGGTTTGCAGGTGTTATTTATCCTCATGGTTACTGTAGATAAACTCACGATAATAATGCTGTCGCCTATCAAAAAACTAAACACAAGTTGCTAACATGCAAATAATTTTAACAAAATGTACAATTTAACGTTTTTCTTACATTGACAATCAAATTTTCTCCTTTTTAATGTATACGATAATTTTTATTCAATATTTCCTTATGTAACCATCGTCCATATTTACCTTATCGGACTAAAAAGATGTACCCTTTCAAATTCTGTAATAAAAAATAAGGATTGATATTTAAAAAAAAATGTCGATATACGTTTTTCTTGACACATATCACTTCTACGTAAAAAAAAAATTCAAAATTAAAAATAAAAATCGACGGGTCCGTGCGTTTTCTTCCTAAACTCCCATTCGAATTTTAATTGAATTTATCCGCTACTTTACGACGCACTGTATAAAAGTAAAATTAAGAGGGCAATAATCTTATTTCCTGATTAAAAAGAGATACGTATTATGTATCTTCAAATCTTATTTCAATTTCCAAGCGCAGACCTGAAAAAGCGGTTATTTGAGTATGGCAATAATGCCCTGCATAGTGTTCTCTTAACCTTAGTGAAATTTTCATGATCCATCCTTAACATTAGGGTTCTTGCAGACGCGGGATGCGGGTGAGGGTTTTATAAGAGCAACATCTGCGGATGTGGATATTAAAAAAATACGAATTTTGTGACGTTTTGATGTTATTGTTCGTCCTTTCCGAGAATACTCCCAAATAACGCACTTCGTTGGTGAAGCCATCGTGCATATTTTAATCAAGTAAACAAAATTAAACTAAAGACTAGGTTTGTTTCTCCAAAGACGCGAGTCACGCATTTACAAACTGTAAAGTGTAAATGTGCAACTCAAACTTAGATGATGAAACAGAAGTCGCTGTCGATATTAACGTATATTACATATAACGTATATACCCTGGTGTCAAATCTGTACACAAAATTGAAGTCCTCACTCACCAATAGAGAATCATCCAATGTAGTGTATTCCTTCAAATGTAGTAACTGTGAAAAACTTTATATAGGCCAGACGGGTAGAAATCTATCAGGTAGATTAAAATCCCATAAAAGTGACATACATAAAAACGTACATTCTTGTGCCCTAGCTCAATATGTACTGAATGAAAGACACGTGATGGAATTCGATAATACAAAAATTTTGAAACGGGCCAATAATTATCATAAACGACTTTTCCTAGACATGGTTTGTATAAATTCTGAAAAAACAGCTTAAACAAAAGATCTGATATCAGCAAATTAAGCAATATATACAGTTACGTCTTATCTTTAGGTTTTTAAATGTTTGTTGATTCACGTAGATATAAAATCAATAATGACAGGTGTTAGAATATGGTACAAATATATAATCTAATTTCAAATAGTTTTAACAATAAAATAAGAAAATTAACCATTTTCGTAGTTGAGATGTAATAAATTTTGATAGTGTAACATATTACACTATTTATCATTCCTATTTCTAAGTTAGAGTATTTGTCCGTCAGTTTTATAAATATATCAGTAAAAGCAGGGTAAATACGTTAATATTTGAATCTAATTGTTAATTATAAATGTCGGTATGGTGTTTTTATTGCATATTAGTAGAGTATATTGTAGTATATATATTGCGATGTTCAATTATTATAAGAACAGAAACTCTCGAGATATGGTTCTATGAAATTAATTATTATATGTACCTATTTACGCCTCGACTAGCTATTCAGGGGATAGGGTTCAAGTAGTTAGTTTTGTAATAATATCAAACACTGAAATGAAATTAAATAACATTTTTATATTGAAATTGTTATAATATAACTAATCAACTAACTTGCAATTAAATTTTAATTCAACTAAAATTGTTTTGTTCAAACACCTTGTATAATACGTAATTATTCAACACATTGTGCACATGCGGATATCTTTATGTAAATTGTGATGTTAAATATATGCATTCTGTGAGTCATGGTTGAACAACGAAATAAATTATTGTTAATGTAAGTATAATTTAATTTTATTTTGAACTGAAGTAATATTATACTATTAATGAATTGCGCTATTATTCGCTGACTGATATATGATTTGCTTGATAAAAATAAACATTAACATAACCTTAAATTACTAATGATAAGTTCATATCACTCACAACATCCATCATCAATCTTCCTTCTGAAGCTGCAATCTCCAATAGTTGTTCACGAAGTTAGTTGTGTTGTAGATTCCACGAAGTATATTGTTATCCCTCATAAGCTTTTTAAGGTAACTACTTATTAACTTTTCTTGCATAAACACTTTATTTTATTATTGCATAATTTTAATGCAATACATATCGGCATCCAGTTTTATTTATAGACTTTTTCTTATAGCACTTTATTTTAATATTGTATGATTTAAATACTATAATTATCTGCATTCAAAATTTTTTCATATCTTTGAAATTAATAAGTCGATTTTGGGTTTAATTAATTTAGTTTATATTAAAATAAAATTCAATAACAACATTCCATAACTCAATAGAAATATACATTTTCCAATTCAATTATTTTTAACTCTAAACACTTTTGTTTTGAAATAATTTAACTCTGTGCACAGGTTTTTGTTTTTTAAAAATAAGGTTATGAAACACTTGCCAATCTTAAATTTATTACATTTTAAGGAACAAAATTTAACATGTTTTCACTTTCAAGATTAGTAAGAGAGTGTTAATAAAATTTACAAAAGTAATATCATTTTTTTCTAAACTATCAATTTTGATTGGACCTATTTTACAATACAAAAAAACCTCATCTTATTCTGATTGGTTGAACCTTTTTCTGAAATTTACAATTTATTAATTTTAAAAATATCTTTGTTATACTAGGATATATCTTAAAAATAATTGAATTCTACATCAAATTTCCTTCAAAATGATACTCCATTTGCCCTATTTCGCTTTTACATCATTTTGCTATAATAATTATTCTAATGAGTCATTTTAACATACAGAAATTTACTTAGATATATCTAACTTATTCTATTATTTACAGGCAAACTATGGTCATTTTTGGATTCTCTGACCCAAAAAACATAATCATACTAACTACAACTTCAACACAGTCAACAATGAGAAATACTATCTCATAGTTGGAGTTCAAAATGTCCATAACCTATCTTCTCGACACCTTTAGTTAATTTGTACCAACAATGTTAATTTATGTGGCTACACTTCCTTTTAACACAAATGTAAGTTACTTTTTCACTAATTGCTCAATATTCTTCTTCATAATTTTATAAATTATATTAACCTTGTTAACATTGTCTTTATCGTTAACTTTACTCATACAATTTCTTTCATCATGGTATCTAATACATACTATTTTCTTTGATTTTAGAATTAAAGCAGATTATGCTACCAGAACAGTCTTTACCTACTCCAAATGGATATAATGAACAATGTTATAGAAAATACATAATTTATATTTTCCGAAGATGATCGGAAACAACTACTGTGAAAATTTCTATTGTACAACCATGATTAAAATGCAATAATTGTAAAACTTGACACATTTAGCTCACAATGTGCTGTACAATTACATATGCACTCAGTTATATATTATCATGAATTTATGTACCATGCGATTTTACATATCTGTTTACTTAATTTCATTACACTAACTCTGATCCTATTACAATCTTTATTTCTTAATACCTACCATATTTCACACTTAAACATATCATCTTAATATACATATATATATATATATATATATATATATATATATATATATATATATATATTGTAGGTAGCGGATCCCGAAGATTTTATTATTATAATAAACATGTTCAAATCGCAATTGTTACCGCGATAGAAGGGTTCATGGGGATTTGATATATTCAAGTCGTAATTAGATAATGTTTTCTGGATATTTTATTTTCTGGATTTTACGTAATTGATATTTGAATAAGGGTGAATTGCTGACTATTTTTACACGCACCTTTTTGATGTAAAAATGACACAAATGTCACAATAATTAATTACGGAAATTTGATAGGGTTTGTTACGGACGAATGCATATTTTTAAAATTAAGATTTCGTTCTGTTAGGAATTATGAAAAATGTTTCTATGAAATAATTTCTTGTTGCTTTTTTTTATTATTACTTGCAATAACGGGGGTTGATTTTAAATATAGTTACTATTGACTAAGATCGATCGGGGTGTTTGATTAAACACCTTCATTGTAAACAGTCTGTATATAAATATTTGATCGTATACCTTCTTAGAAAACCCAAACCGCGAATTTGTTTTTTTTCTTTCACTAAACTAAATATTATGGTGTTAATAAGCTTGCGTGTAACCAATATATGTATAATCGTTATCGTCTTGGATTCAAACGGTGTATCGTAATCCGTTAAATAATGGTGAATAAGTGGTTAATTGAAGGATTATAATATTCATCGTAAGTAGGTATTTTTAATGTAATTTAAGCTCGCAGCAACCAAATCTACAAGCCTACGTAACTTATTAAAAACCAAACATTGCCTTTCAAAGGTATCTCATTCGCACGCGGGCACATTTAGCTGAAATCTGCTAAAATATAAGACAGTACAGGGCTCTCTCACTCATGCATTTGGGTGAATTAGCATTGTTGTTTGTTGTTTATATTTATATTTGTGTAGAGGTGGGCTTGGACGAACGAGTACAGGATAAAGCTTTGTTATAATTGTAAAAGGCAATTGCCGAGTGTTTACATACTACCGGGTCCAGATGACCATTAAACACCTCCAATTTTATATTTATTATTTTTATTGTTGTATAGATGAATGTGTAACCTGAGAAAGGGACGTTGTATTTTTATAACGCACTCAAACTTGTATATTGGTCACGATGTTATGATCTATTTACAACTTACCCTTGTAAGGCTTTGTTTAATTAGTTTTTTGTGTGCCAGTTCGTTTAAGTAGAATTGTTTGCCTGCGAACTAATTTGTCTTTATACGTAATTTATTGTAACTGTACGTATGTATTTTGTGCTGTAGTAGTCACTCAACAATTGTGTACGTGTAAATTCCTTGTCTATTTTCTCCTGCCTTTATCTTATTATCACCTGCGCAATATTACTGTTGTTGTATTTTATATGTACCATAATTTGCCTCATTGTTTTCTGTGCTTATTTACTTAAAGACCGGCATAATTGGTTTTACAGAGCCACATGTTTGGTATTACGATTTTTATTCTGATTTATTTCTGACACAATTGTGGGTGTGACTACATGGTTCTTTTAATTGTGTTTATATGTAGCTAAACTGCTTGTTATTTATTTTTCTCTTAATGTTACAATTTTGTACAGACTTTAACCTGATTTAATGCTGTTTTGTTCTATATTTAACCCTTTCGTTGTTTTTTGTGTTATTTGATTTATGAATGTGCCTGTGCAATTACTTATTTATGAATAAAGTGGGTTTTATTGGTGGTTGTTTCCCACAACAGTACATTAATGGGTGGAACCATCATTGCGCAAAGCTCGTTAATTTTAATTTGAGTTGTTTCATTTTTTTACCTGCCCCACATGATGCAACACAACCTCATCCAGCCTAATAGCACAACGTACCTACCACTAGACGACAAATTCTTTTGATCAGATTTGAGGTTTGCGAGTAATTAAATATCAGACTTATAAATAAATTCCAATGTTCTAATTATTGCCAGGAAAGTCAAAGTAAGGCAAGCAATCAATTTGAGTAATAGTAACATTATTGTCAGAAACTCAAGATAAATCACTTAGCGATTGTTTTGTTCTTGAATTTGCATTATGGCAAATAAGTTCCAATTACATTTTTTAAGATAGGGTACCTGAGGACGCTACAATATATATATATATATATATATATATATATATATATATTATATATATATATATATATATATATATATATATATATATATATATATATATATATATATATATATATTAGAAATTTCTTTAGTTCGTTCTAGTTCGACAGCTAATGAGCTAACAAGTATCATATCTGGATAGCGTTATTCGAATAACTCGCAGAATAAGATTATTAGTGACCTGAAGGTGGCAAATGAGTTTGCAATACGCCAAGATTCTTACATGAATCTTATCAATACAAGAGATCATGGACTCGGTAAAATGGAAAATTTGAATAAAGCAAAACAGAACAAAATTATTAGTGGCCTGAAAGAGGCCAACGAAGGTTCTATATGAATCCTATCAATACACCAGATCATGGGCCGGAAGAAGTGTAATATATATATATATATATATATATATATATATATATATATATATATATATATATATATAGCACACACACACACACACACACACACACAGTGAGTTTTTTTTTCATTATTTGTATGGGGATCTCGAAAACCTTAAGAGTTACACATTTGCTTAAATGGGGAAGGATTTGCTTCATTAGAACACTAATACAGATACGCTTTTGTTGATTTAAGAAAATGCATGGCTTACTAGATGTTTGTAAAAAAGTAAAACTCTCCAAAGCGTTTCAGCGCTTTAATTCGTTTATTTCTAAAGATAGATAAAAATTGTGTTAAATACAATTTGTAGATAATTTTGTACCGAATAACGTCACCGTAGTAGTTTTTTAGTTTTGCTTAGGATTTTGAAGTTATAAAGCAAAATTGAATTTTTATAAATGGACACCATAGTTGGCTAAGACATATTTTAATGGTGCATTTTTTCTGATTGTAATGATGTAAGGGTTGTATCACTTATTTTAATAAATAAGAGCACAATACACATTTTTTTCTATTATTAGGTTTAACAAAAATAATGAGAAAAACTCACCCTGTGTGTGTCATATATATATATATATATATATATATATATATATATATATATATATATATATATATATCCATATTATCAATGTGGATTTCGAAAGTATCATTCTTGTGCTTACGTCTACCTGAGAAGTGTTTACCACCAGTCGAAATGGGCAAAAGACCCAGTGATACGGCTACATCTTTCAAAATATTCAAAAGAATCAGGTTATCTAAGAAACAGTGAAAAATAGCTATAGAAAAACCTAATGGAACTCATGAAATTTTCTCAGAAATCCAAAAATGAAATAATATACCTGGTGTTCCATTTAAATAAGGTAGTTAATGGCGACATCCGAGATAACCGGAAGTGGCATCACTTTGAAAATAGTTTAAAATGCAACAGAATTTTGAATAACCTCGGAGTCCAAAAATTAAGAATCCTACGTTTTTTCTAATCACGAAAACTACTAACGAACAGCTGCCCTGTATGTATATATATATATATATATATATATATATATATATATATATATATATATAGCAAATGCTACTCCTATTGATAACATATAATGAAAATGTGCAATTACATAATATAGATGATGGAAAATGATATCCATAGATGAATTACCTAAAACTACTAAAAATTGTTTTAGTTCGTTCTCGTCGACCGCTGGTGATAACTTAGATATTGAAACGCGTTCGGCGTTTTCAATTATTATACTATTGTCTTGCGCCGAAAATCACAAAACACAATAATCCATTGTATTTCAAATTTACACTTTGCTTAAACAAATTGCTATCCGTCATCAAACTGAATCTCAGTATAACAAATATTAGTAAATTGCTAAATATGCTTTTGTGACAAAATATTTCTTTAATGGATTATTCATGTAATTACATTAACACAATTCAACACCATATCGTTGGTTGGTATTTATAAATAACGTATACCATATTATTAGTTGAGAAACAAATAACCAGTTCAACATCGAATGGTACAATGTTGACCTTAAAGGTATGGGTGTAAACACGCTGATTAATTTGATTTAATACACATTGGCTCATTTGTAGTAATAAGCTTCCTCGGTTTACACTATACTTTATACTGTAGTTATTTTATTCATAATTAGAACAATTTTAATTTTCAGATTTTTATTTTTCCACCAGCATTAAGTATGGTACATAAAATATTGATGTCATAAATAATTAACCACACTTTTTAATTCGGTTTGTAAGTAAAAATATGTGGTGTGGAACACCACACGATCTTCCAACCCATAAAATGAAAATTAAAAGAAATGAAATAATTTTAGTAACATTTTTTTAGGATAATTATGCAACCTCTTTTATATGAAGTTCATTACGAAAATAGCCAACATTGTACACGCAAAAACCATAATCTATGTCAAACAGACGTTTAAAACTTCATGACAGATAGAGGTTAATTAATAGACATCTAGATGCTCACTTAAATTAAAAGAAATCAAATAATTTTAATTTCAATTTTTTAGGATAACTCATAACGAAAACAGGCAACATTGTAAAAACAAAAACAATAAAATATGTCAGAATGACGTTTAAAACTTCATGTCAGATAGAGATTAATAAACATAAATACATGTTAACGTAAAAAAAAAACAAAGCCGCTCGCTTCTATAAAAATATCAATCATTTTTATTTAATTTTTACTTTTATTTCGCTTTACATTAAAAAACTTTATAAAGAAAATTTATGTAAAATTAAATTTTCTTTAAAAAAAACGTCTACACTTTTCCTTATATAATCAATCGTTATTCAGATAGTGAAAAAATTTGTACTAACACTTAAACTCTACCTTAGGAACTTTTTGACGCTAAATTACCCGTCATATCACAAAATTGCATAGAACATAATTAATCGATATGTTACGGTCTATATCTTAGGTATTTTTATATCTTTGAAATATGCAGCTGATTTAGAAATATCTGATAAAAACCAAAAACTGCCCCTAATAATCCCCCCCCCCCCGCCACTGGATTTCTACCAAAATCTAATCAGTTCTAAGACAAATGAAAAAAGCTTAAATACAAAATTTTAAGCAACATATATCCACACAGATACACACAGACACACATACAGACATCAAAATATGATGGCCGATCTTGGCAAACTTGGCCAAAATCTGTAAAATGAGATTTAGCGATAATGAAAAAAAATTGATTACATAACCTTCTATACCTACATATGAATATGTAGGTTGAACGGTAAAAATTATTTAGTTTTCAAACATTCTTTTTTTTTATGTGTTTAGGCAACAAACTCATATAAGACGCGTATTATTATATTGACTTTCACATTTTAGAATGTATTAATAAAAATCCGACTCAGTTGAAAACAAATAATTAACAATAATCAAAAATCAAAAAACTTAATCGGTTTTGTTTATGTTTAATGACAGAATGGATGAACAGAAAAATGTGTTACCAAAAGGTAGTTATTGTAATAATGACATTGGCGTAATTGTAGTTTATACATTCGATCATTTATTACACGCCAATGGATACCCTCGCTTATCGGAAATGGGGTAGGAGTTTAGGGTTAGATGCCCTTTGTGTAACGCATCACTCGAGCCATATAGGCGAGTGGCCATTGACGTGTTCACGAGCCGTACAAATCGATGTTCGTTTCACCCCTCGAGCCGAGTAAATGATTTCAATGAAGAAAATTTTCCCTTTAGCAATAAAAAAATATATCCTCACGCCACACTCATACATAAATTTATTAAATGCAGGTTTCCGAATAAACGCGTTGCTGTAAAATCCTAGAATAATCAAGATGTGCTGTTATCGCGTCAGCAGTAAGTCAAACAGTATCGATCTCTGTCCTATTAGCACGACGATGTCATTTATCACACAAGATACAATAAGCCAGCTCGAATATAAAATACACCTTTAAAGGAAAACAAAAAAAACTGAAAAGCCTCGCTCATCCAAAACAAGTGCTCGACCACTTTATTGCTGGATATATAATGGATCACGTATGATAAGCCATCTGAGGGCGAGTTCCCTATCGAGTTTTCCCTGATCAAACCACTCTCATATTGTAAACATACGCGCCATCAAATGCGGTTAATAACAACCCTTTCCGATTATATGTGCAGGGGGAAACCCAAATTGTATATCTTTTAGTATACAATTTTGTGTACTAAGCCATTTCACATGCGATGTTTGCGTTTTACGGGATCACGTCATGCAAGCAATTCCAAAGGGATTGAAATCGAATCGAAACGATTTGTGATCATTTATTATCCTGACGTAGGTAACTACAAAAGACTCGATTTGTTCATTTATTGTTCTTAACGCCCAATTGAAAATAGAGAAAGCGTGTTCAATTATTATGTCTAAAGGAATTATCCGAAAGAAAATTATTTGTATATTTAGTGATTTAACTTATCTAACGCACATGGACTCAAATTAAAATACCAAATAATATTAGATAATGTGAGGTAGTATTTGATGGGTGCTTACAAATGTGGGTACACAAGTGCAAAGAATTAAAACAACGACATACAGTCAAAAGTATATTTGATAGAGGTAATCATTATCAGAACAGTCTGCAACAGAATAAAATTTTAATTAAACTCCCAGACAAGGGTGCATATCGTGTGAAAAGTTTGCCGCAGAATTACATAACAAAATTTTCTCGAGGAGACCACTCTGGTTAAACGTATCAGTTAAGCGTTAACGATTTAAATATAAAAAATTTGAGAATGAAACGTGTTAAGAGCATTTAATTGGTATGGCCATTCTTAACATAAACGATGATTCACTGTATTTAATTATGAGAGTACAGTGAAGGGTCTTTTAGAAAACCGTGGTGCTATATTTACCATTTAAACTACCCTACATCAAACATCTACCTGTTAGTAATATAACAAGTCTTTCTTTTGTGATGAATGAAACTGAGTATTTCGCTTATCTTAAAAATGAAAAAGTGGTACAAACTGTCACATGCATTCCTCTCCAAGCAATACACCCCGTAATAGAAATATTTGTTTCGATTGCATATTACTACTATAATAAATAATACTTATCTTTTAAGTCGTGAATTTAAAAGCAAATCTTACAAACTTTAAACGTTTCGTTAGCCTTCGTCCTCAGTAAAAAGATAAGTATTAACAGAGGTTTGAAATAATAATGATAACCGGATTTACAAAAAAATAAAACAAAAAGAATGAGCCCGGTATGTTATATTATTGTTAGTATTGATTAATAACTAAATCTATTAAATTAAATATTAATTAAACCGTCTTGAAAATAACATTTCAGAACTTGCTTATATTTACTGAACAATAATACATTGTAAGACTAATCAATAAAACGCATGTGACATGTCACAAGACCCCCTTGCCCCCACCGTGATTTATCGTGTTGTTATTAAACCCCACTCCCTGTTCGGGCCTTATATGGATAAATGCACGATCCCTCGATATCTAAATTAATTTTAAAATTTTATGGATTCAGTTATTATAGACACATTACTTTTATTAATTTATTGATTCTATAATAAATGATTACTTTTGCTATAACGATCAATCACATTGTAGTAGTTGTTTATAATGTTATGAATTAGTAGTTTCATTATTATCTTTATTAACAATCGCTAAATACCTTTTGTTAGTCAATTTTCACATACATGTAATTATAACGTTTATTATTAAGATTTATTAAGGACGTTTACAATATTTAATTTTTTATATTAATTTTTCCATTTTTCTATTAATCGTGAAAGTCTTCTTTGCCATACCGAGCTAATAGGCCTGTGGTAAAATGACCTGCTTAGCATTCGGGAGGTAATGGTTCGATTCGCGTTACCGTCTACCCTGTATGAGTTTTTTTCAGGGGGATTTTCCTCATACACATACAGCAGAATGGTCACGGCGTATACGCACACGGTGTGGGGCTATTTAGGCGAATGCTGGGGTAGTATCTTCCCCCTCAGAACCCTAACTCCGTTCTTTCCCATCCTATCCTGACCGCACCTACCCTTTATCCTACCATATATACGCACTTAATGTATGTATATTGGGAAACCATGGCTGTGGCTGGGGAGGGAATAAAACACGTTGCCTTTCCTTGCTCTTTCACATGGATACAATATTAATGGACAAAATAAGTAAATTACTGTATATTTTTTACCAATTCTATTTTAGTATTTTTGTGGGCGTACCAATTTACATATGTTTATCTTGCATTTCCTAACCTACTAGACTTAATAAAATTTTACATTCTAGCAGACCCTGCGGAGAATGGATTAAGAAGCATATATGAACCTAGACCCTCAAGCGTTATTAAACGGACAAATATTCCCATAAGAAATCATAACTTATGTTTCCGTCACTGTTCGCTCACCGTGAAATTGAGTATAGAGAAAAATTATTACAATTTAGTCTTGTAGCGTTGTAATTCGTAATTGCAACATTCAACAGGAATTTATCAAAACGCAAATTAAAATTTTGTTTCGTTTTTTTTCGAACGGGCACCCTTGATTACTTAACGATTCAATACTGTGTATGACAGGAGCTTTGGCGGATAATGGGGATTACCCTATATAGATGCAGTCGAAAGGTGTACATGTAGGACCAGTTGCACAGAGATGGGTTATTCCGAGATTGTTCAAATTCCGGAATTAAGAAGTAGGCTTGGTGCAAACATCTGTCAATTACACCAATCTATCGAAAATATAACGTAGATAACAATTGCACTTTTAACCCACCCCCTCCAGTAACAACGCCTCAATTTTTTATCTGTTTATGCTGCCTAATAATTACAAGTAAAAAAAATCTGTATAATAACCAGTATGATCACCTTTCTCACGCCCGATTTGTTAAGCGAGCACTACATTTTTTAAATTCTGAATTTTGTTTTTAATATACTTCATAATCTTACTTTATTTTTGAAAATAGCTGTGTTGCCAAGTTATTCAATTTTTTAACAAATGTTCTAAAAAATCAACGAGAAAACTGGTGCTAATGTTTACATTTACTTCACAAGCAATCTTAATATATTCCATATTTCATTACCTCACAGTTAGAGGTCTTACTACACACGCACACACGCATATATGGCTTGGTATACGTGTATCTGGAGATAATTAAAAAAAACATCAGTTTCACAAACTACAATTACAAAATTTCAATATGTCTACCATTTGGTACTATACCTTTTCACGCCGGGAAATATACAAGAACGAGTTAGAGAATCATTTAGAACGGCAACGCCTTTAATGATCATAAATGTCAATAACAATATACAAAACTAACCAAAACAATGTATAGAGCAAAATGGGAGACAATTTGAAACTCTTTAATCAGTTCATTTGTTTTGTGTTTAGTTCATTTAGACATAAAAAACCATACATTACTAATGTATGTAATAAGGTTTCTCAGCATAACAAAAAATATAGGGTGTATGTACCACTTGAAAAAACAATATCTTCTCCGCGTTGCCTTGTCATTAAATTTGTTAAAAAATAGAATAACTTGGCAACGCAACATCCGATTTCCAAAAATAATAATAATTTTTCTAACAATTATATACGAAACAGGTATAAAAAAGACGTGATCCACTGAAGCGTATTTTCCTTTAGTTAGAATTGGGTGATATATTGAACGAAATCTTAATCATAATGCGAAACTACAGATATGCCTAAATATTTGTATATAATTTTGAATCACCCTGTATAATACCTTTCAATCAAACATCGAGTACAAACAACTCGATGTTTCTAAGAACTATAAAAAAAATTATCAATTTTTTTCCACTTCGGAAATTATGGATTCGTTCTAGCCAAGAAAGTCACCATTCTCTCGTCTCGTAGAGTAATAATAGCGTATAGGCCAGCATCTGTACACGCACTAACTACTAGGTCAGTTCAAATAAATTTTGGCGGTTTGAAACCATAGCTATAAATACAAAAAAGTGGATGTTAATTTCATGATCAACTTGTTTATTCTAAAATGTATATTTACATTATTTATATCAAGCTATAGGAAATGATTATAGCTACTTCCCAACTATAATTCAAATCCAACGTACATATAAATATGTAGGTTCAGAATGTTATGCAATCCACATTGTTTTCACTATTGCTAAAAGTGCGTTCGTGACGTGTCCGTCCGCGAGCGTGTGTGTGTGTGTGTGTGTGTGTGTGTGTGTGTGTGTGTGTGTGTGTGTGTGTGTGTGTGTGTGTGTGTGTGTGTGTGTGTTGTATGTGTGTGTGTGTATGTGTGTGTGTGTGTGTGTTGTGTGTGTTTGTGTGTGTGCGTGTGTGCGCGTGTGTGTGCGTGTGTGCGTGTGCGTGTGTGCGTGTGCGTGTGTGCGTATGTGCGTACGTGCGTATGTGCGTGTGTGCGTGCGTGCGTGCGTGCGTGTGTCTGTGTCTGCGCTATGTCTGTGTCAGTGTCCGTGTGTATCTGTGTGCGTGTGAGTGAATGAGTGAATGAGTGAATGAGTGAATGAGTGAATGAGTGAATGGGTGAAAGTGAATGAGTGAATGCGGAATGAGAGAATGAGTGAATGAATAAATGAGTGAAGGAGTGAATGAATGAGTGCGTGGGTTTTCACCAACTAATTCTGAAACAGTTGTATATATCAGCAATATAATAATACCATTACATAGACTGTCAAGTTACAAATTAATTATAAGCAATTTTTTTACAACACGCAATTTGGCGGCAAAAAAATATAATTTACGTATTTGTTTTGTTCAATACCTGAATAACAATCAACTTTATAAGAAAATGCGATATTGTATTGTATTGTATTTTATACAATTGGATATTAGTAAACTTATGGGCAGATAGTCTGTGCATGTCCGACAAGTTTTCAAAATTATTCAAAATTTACGAAACTTGTAAGTTACAGAGTTTTGTGAACTTTTTTTTATCTACAACTTAAATAATTATTAAACATCTGGCGTGGAACAACACACCACCTTCAAACCTACAAAATGGATATTAAAAGAAATGAAATAATTTTAATAACAATTTTTTTAGGACAACTGTGCAACCTCTTTTATAGTAATTTCATTACCAAAATAGGTAACAAAAAAAAAAACAAAAAACAAAAACAATAATCTATGTCAATCAGACATATACATGCTATCTTAAAATAAATTCCAAAGCCGCCCGTTTCAATAAAAGTATCGATAGTACAGTTTAAGCGTTTTCAAACACCTTTATTTAATTTTTACACTTATTTCGATTTATATTAAGAAACTATATAAAGAATAGCTAAGTAAACCTAGGTTTTCTTTAAAAAATATGTCTACACATTTTCTTATAAAATTAATCATTATTAATATATTGAAAAAAATTGAACTAACACTTAAATACTGCCTGAGGAATTTTTTTGCTGCGAAGTTACGCATCGTATCAAAAAATTGTATAAAATATAATTAATCTATATGATTAAAGTCTATATATTTTTACATATTTTAAATATACAGCTGTTTCATAATAATCAAAAACAGCTCTTAGCAAACCCCCCTCTCTACCGATGGATTTCTCCCAAAATGTAATCAGCTCCAGAATAAATGAAAATAAGCTTGAATACAATATTTTAAGTACATATGTGTTTTCGTTCAGGTGTTATCGTGGATATTAACATACATCCAAACACACACACGCACGTGAGGTTCGCACGTGCATGTACACGCTCGCACGCACGTACACACGCATTTTCCCACCCACAGACGCGCACGCAAGCACGTAACGCATGACCACGCACGCGGGCGCGTACACACACACACACACACACATACACACGCGCGCGCGGCGGACGGACGCCGCGCGCACATCCACACACGCACACACACGCAATAATGAGTTAATAAGTCGATTTAGCGATAAAAAAATTGATTCCATAACTTACATATGTATATGTAGGTTGGAAGGTAAAAACGTGTTGATAGAAACGGGCGGCTTTAGAATTTTTTTTAAGTTGACATATGTCTATTAACCCCTCTCTGACATGCAGGTCTAAAGGCCTATCTCACATAGATTATTGATGTTGTTTTTACAATGTTCCCATTATGAACGTATTACAAAGGAGGTTAATATCCTCAAGAAATGCGGTAATTTATTTCTTATATTCAAGTACTCAAATAGTAAAATTTTACACCACTGTTTTATCATGAAAGTGTGACACAATGTATATTAAATTTATCTAATCCCGTGAGATAGACAAAGAACGATATAGTGGGTTTCTTGATCGCATTTACAACAGTAACCATAAAAATGCATTTCCTTCTAGGGGTTTGCTTTTGTCGAAGTAAAATTAATTCAGTATGTTATTGATTAAATAGGATTGGTTGCATTTTTTCTACGTTTTTTGACAACTATTCATTCAATCGCGCCATATCTTTCGATAAAATAGTGTTATTTTCTAAAATTAACACAGTAATTACGAAATTTTAAAAAACTGTCGGTTACATTTCAAGCATTTCTCTACAAAAAATACCTTAGACAACTACCTTACACGAACCGACTTATACTTTACTGCATTAAGTGAAATAGCTTCTAGGTAACCAAATAACTTCATGTAAACAAGTACTTAAATTGTCAATTGCCGGAAGTTCGCTTTTCAGAGATTAAGAACTCATCGTTAACAAGTTGAGAGATTAAAGTTTCGAAATCATTGCATTAGAAATAGACATATATATATATATATATATATATATATATATATATATATATATATATATATAAAACTAGTACAAATTATTGGAATTGTGCACACGACAGAACTTATTGCTTTACCGATTACTACAAAAAGTGACCACATTCACACTGTACAATGCCTTCCTACGCCGCTCTATTGCTAACAATAAAACCAGGAGGGTGAAATACCACAAACTGACATGTGCACGCCATTCTGCCAACCCTTCAACCCAATTCACTTCTATAAAAGGTTTCTGAAATTGCTACCTCCAAAACCCCTTCATCATAGAAATAGAATCTTTTAATATATCTGTCACAGAAAACTCCTATTATCATCTAAATTTAATCTTTTCTTAGTTATGTTACTAGGTAATCTGAACATACTGCTCAGAATTTATACTAAATCGGAAATATATTGTATACTTTAAATGCGCGAATGTATTTTAATATCTTAGTGCTATTCAACCCCAAAAGCCTCCGTAAATTGTTCACCCTGTCTAAGTATGCTTATAAAGTGAATCAGACATCGCCCTCTGGATATGAAATAATCTGAATTTGAAATGAAGCTGGGGCCGTGAGGGCACGCTTAGATCAGGATGTAAATAGAGGGTGGAGGCGCAGCATACTGTTTGATTAGGGGAGATATGAAGTAAGGGTGCGTTAATTGCCTTGCGTGACCACTATACATGATAGGTATATTTACGCAAGGGTGCAGGCAACGTGTATATGTACATTAAACTCGACATTCGTGACTGACTAGGGGAGGTGTGATTTAATTAGGCATTATATTTTTATGGTGGCTTTTATGTTGAAAATGTTTCACTGTGATGTGCTATATAACAAAAAATAAAAAAAATTACTCACCTGCTTATGCATTTCAACGTTGAGTCCATACGACATTTCATAATACTGAAAAAAAGAAATGAAGTTAAGAAATTGTACGTATCTGCTAGAAAACAATTAAATAACATGCACAATCTACTACCAAAAAAGGGTTGAATCGCTAAACTATAAATAATTGACCAACAACTTGAATAAATAAAAGTATATAACTATTAAACTGCCGAGTTTGATATCAGCGGTCATTAACATTAATGCTGAAATGCCGTTTGAATAATATAAAACCCATGTCCATTAAATGCCATGCATTATTTAAAAGACGGTGTGGAAACCTCATTATTAAATACGTGATCACGTACAGCAGGATCTAAAAGGCGTAGTTAGATATTATCTGCCCTTACCTGCATTTATATCAACCTATTAATAATTACCCCGGTTTATTATTATGCCGTCTATTACATATGTAATTCGTATAATTATAAACCCTTTAAGATAAAAAAGATATAAATGGGCAATGAATACAGCTAACTAAATGATTTTAAATCAATGAAGAAGTAGTAAACAATGGTAATTGTTGGATATATCATACATTCGACCATACCTACAGTAATAACGGGTATATCGGTATGTAATTTAGGGTTGTCTTATAAAATAGGGCACTTTTATGAGTAAAAGGGGAATAATGAAAAGAGACGCATACGTCATTTCCATTAAAATCTCCCCTATGGCATACTCTAACTCGCTATAGTCATTAAGAGTTAGGTGTATTAAGATGTCCACTTGAAGCTTAGATGATGAGAAATTGTATACACAGCAGAAGTTGTAAAGTTAGAAGTTTTATATTCACACTCACAAGGGGCCGTATAAAAGCATTCTTTTGTGTAGGAAATGATACACGATTGCCCGGAGGGGATTTATGTATACGGTATACACATAAAAACTCTAAACCCAAATAAATGCTACCTTTAAATTTTGCACATTTTGTATAAAAATGCTTATTTGTCAAGATTTTTATCATTTTACGGTTGTTAAAGTTTTTAGTATTCAGTACCAAAAGGTATTCAGTTCCAATTCACATTCAATTAAAACTGAATTTTCTAATAATGGGGATTGACCACTCATAAACGTTGGAATAGGTTTTTTGTGGTGACACATATTAAACGTCCATCCCATAGAATTTAGATTCAATGTTCGCAAAAGAGCTTTCCTTTGTTTAATCTACTCCGATAACGTTGAATCACGCAGAACGACAATATAAATAGGGATCCATATAAAGTAGTATAAATAAATATATATAAGTATTGTACCCGAATTGAATATCTTCCTTACAGGATAAGAGATTATATGACATGTATGGAAAAAGTTGCAAGACCACAGGTACTCTACTTGGTACGATAACAACATTATCGCTCAAAACATCTAATTATAAGTTAAATGTATCAAACGTAAAAGTTTTTCAATTATTTCGGAAAATATTTTATATTTTTGTTTTCTTTGCGCTATTATCGAAAACATTTTGAAAATTTTTATGTAGTTCCATAGGTGTGATTAAAACGCAAAATAAGATTTTACTGCATGTTTTAAAAAATGCCGGAAAACGCAAATTGTTATGATTTTAATTCTATTTGTTTCTGCATATTTTGAATTGCTTGAATCACCATTTCTTGAGCTATTCTTTATTGGAAAATAAATCACTTCAAATTCAGAATAGAAATTGTTTTCTTTATGTTTTAAAGTTTATATAGCGGAATTAATATGCCCCTTTAACAAAAAACTAAATAGGCAAAAATCACACAAAATTAGCTATTTAGCTATTTTTTATGTGCTGTTATCTTAGACACGCGGTGTAGAATATGCCATTGAAGGACAAAGAAATATACAGCGTGTCCCGAATTGCAGTGTCCAAACTTTAACAGCGTATTCTGGGTCCAAAATAAGCCCTAATTTTCTATATAAACATATATCGAGAAATGCTTCGTTTTCGAAATACAGGGTGTTAAACTTTTAAGAAAAAATAAGTTTTTATCATATCTTTCATATCACTCTAGATATCTCTATAAAATTTAATACACATCTTTCGACCATCAGAGAACATTTAAAAAGATTTTTTACACCAGTGTCTACCAGCGGCGTCCGTACGGTATTTGAACTGAATATTATTGAAGGAAAAAATGGTACGACACTGCTTTTTCTGAAAATAAAATTTTGGAAATCTCCGTTTAATTTAGAGCAAATTTGATCCCTTGACTTTTTTCCGTACGACGCACCGTTTTCGTGTAAATAATAAAAACTGTTTTCATGCATGGCCAAATTGCTACAATTTTAATTAATGTTAATTTCAATGGAAAAACTTGTAAAACGGTAATTAGAGTTAATTCGATTTCTAAAACGGTACAACATTTTACAAAACTACTCTTTATTAACTAAGTTCGTAAATAATTTTACAAGTTTCACAAGTTCACAACTTACATTAACCTAGATCGGGAAAAATTTTACAGGGCACTATTAAATTATTTTGTTCATTAACGAGTAAAGAATTTTAATGCGGTCCCTAAAGTTTACAATAATTGCTCAAAAGGAGTTCCTCCAAGTTCGATACATTTTCGGCATTACAAAGTTTCACAGGCTTGCTCTATCGTTAGAATTAGTTCTTGCCTCGTATCAACTGGTGCCGAATAAACGCGGTTTTTCAAATAACCCCACACAAAGAAGTCGACAGGGGTGAGGTCAGGGGAACGTGGTGGCCAAGCTCTAGCTCCTAATCGTCCAATTCACCGTTCTGGATAATTATTATACGGTCATGTAGGTACTACCTGTATTTCAAGTAAATTGTTCAGTTTAATCGGATTAGGTGATTAGGACAACTACAAGAACACTTCACTTCAAATAATGTTAGATATTCTATACAAGTATGTATGCACAAAGTGAGTAACATTACATCACAATCTTTTACACATGTATGACATACTAAACATGTCACAATTGCAAGATCAAATGCAAAAATTCGTAATGGTCACATATTAATAAGTGACAGAAGTATTCATCGTGCAATCCAGTCGCTAGGATTCAAATTCAAAAAACACTCCAACCGTAGAACTTTATTGGAAAAAGTTATATCGTAGAAATGCGAATTAAATTTCTTAAACAATACATTAAAGAAATCAATTCACCTAATCGTCGGCAAGTAAACTCTTTTAATTAAAATCATAATGGGCGACATACTGAAGAAACAATAAAGCAATGGTATAAACGGGAAGAAATGTTGGACATCACAGTTGACAAACTGATTATTAAAATCGGAAACTATTCTGAAAGCTCGGATGTAGTAGTGACTCCGATTAAAAGTGTTATACGTTGACAACGATGTTTCTACAACCTAAAATTAGTAATACAAGTGTGTTAGTTCATATTTAATACAATTTCTATTAGTAATGTATTACAATTATTTAAGTACAATATATTTTGTGGTAAATGTTAATTCACACATTTCCCATATAATTTATGTTCCACATTAAATGTCATCTTCGTACGAATAATAGTTCCATTTTATTTAGGCACGTAACTTAACATCCATTTTGTGTAATAATGTTACCATCTTATTGTGGGTCATCGTTGCTACTGAATTGCAAACAACAATAAGAAATTAAGATTATGAAATGTAGTAGACTTGCGAGGTATAAAGCAGGGCAGCTCGATAGTTGTTCCATGCGAATTGTTTAACCTATCAATTGAAATTTCAAATTATCAATTGTATGATTCTTAATCAGCAACTTACAATACAACCATTCTCCTGTTTTTATAATTCCGCTGCAGTTATTAAATGTTTACATTTGTTAAAAATTGCATTGTTTGTAATAGAACAGCAATGGGTTATAACCTGTAGGCTGCAAAAATAACGTACCAAACACCTATTAGATTTCAAGGATATTGTTTTTCAACCGTTATCATTACGATAATCAACGTTCTCTAATTTTTACAAAATAATCACAATACGTAAATAATGGTATTTGTTTCAACCCAAAAACGCCAATTAATGTTTTGAGGTTTTCGGGTTGAAACTCATTAATCAGTAGTAATGTTTTAAAGCTGTTGGTGTCGTTGAAAAGGACTTGAAACGATCGTTCAAATGAGGTATTACTTGCCACATGATTCCATTTAAAATTATTTTATAAAATAAATAAATAAATATAAATGAGTGAGTGAGCTCGGCTAGTAACTCAGTCAAATGGCAAGTGGCCGCAGAGCATTTAGATAGCGTGGGTGCTTTGAAGCGTTGATAAAGAGTAAGTAGATGGTTAGGTTACTTAGAAAGCAGAAACAGAAGTTGTAGTCAGAAAGAGAAAGAGAACGAACAAAGAAGAAGGCGCCACAAGCTTTAAAGAAAAAAAAGGTAAATTAATATTTCTTAAGAGAAATCCTGTAAAGCATGAAACAGGAGAGAGCAACAAAAAGGACAAGATAATAAATAACAATTCCCACAATATTCGTAATTTATTGCAAACTCATAAACACAGAATTAAATAAATTGGGGAAATATTTCCCAAAAGAACTGTACTGTTATACTAATCCATTTATTAATTAATTTTTCCCCAAAATGAAAATATAAAAATTTCGTTTATAAACCAAAGGTATCAAGAATTAAATAGAGCAAGTCGAGCAATATTAACTGAGCAGAAAAAAAAGGTAAAATTGCTTAAATTTTGAAACAAAATTAATATCCCCTATCCCCCCTCCTCTGGTTTGTTGAAATATCTTTCAATCACCTGAAAAGGGCAAATTTACATGTAACCAATAAAATTTGTAATTTCCGAAATGTTCTGAATCAAGCTTGCCGTTGTTTTACACAAATATGTACAAAATGAATTCGCGCATAATAATTAAACTTCCAAATACCTATAATTTTATAGATATCCCCAGTAACACAAAAACTTATACTTAAAGATAGAAAACAAAATTTTAAAACACCACAAAATTTTGCGTTAAACGTGTGACGTAATAACATGAATATGAGAAACAAATACCCCCGGTATAATAATTTAATTTCGTTTATGCAACTGGCGCACTGATCAGTAGCGATTTAGTTAACGTCACCTCAAACGACTGTAAAATGGACGTCTAACGTGAACGTAAACCGTTTACTAATTTGATGGCATAAATTGGCCAGTAAGTTATAAAAGTTCAAGTTCACAAAATTATTAGCGTTATCTATAATTTGCATAAGTAGGTGTAAAAATAGTGAATGATCTAATAATATTAACTGATACAATATAGTCCATGAAAACTGATGACAACAGTTTACACAAAAAAAAAGTTATTTATTATATTGAAACTTTATCGATCTGATTAATTGACACACACTGTTAGTTTGTAGGAGTTGTATCACTCTTAGACCATTAAAACCTCTAGACACGGCGTATGCAATTCAGCGTATACCCAGAAATGAAGCCAACATCGTTCGGTGTCTGTGACGTCAGTCGCGGGCAAAAGGCTACCTGCTCCTTTAAGCCGTAAACGAGACTGTTGCAGACAGGCCTGCTCTTCGGGTGTTTGTATTGCTGCGTTAATTATTGTTAATAAATTTAATCATGGTACAATTGTGTAGTGCTTATAAGTGTGCGGAACGATGTAAAAAGGGTTCAGGCATATCATTTCATGGGTAAGTTTTCTTTTATTTCTAATTAAGTGAAAATTAGAGAATTAAATTCTAATTTGCTACACCGTATTATAAAATATGAGCTTAACTTTTATAACTATTTGCATTACTGTTTTAATAAAATAAGAACAATAATTCACAGATTTCCTCAAGATTTACAACTCAAAAAGCAATGGATTATTGCAATGCGTCGCAAGGGATTTCCAACCATCAAAATATAGTAGAATTTGTTCGAAGCATTTTACAGATGATTGCTTTGATATTAGTCCGTGGAGTTCAAAAAGAAATCTAAAACTGATGCTGTTCCAAGTATTTTGATTTTCCGAGTCATTTAACAAAAAAAATTAGGAAGCGAAAAGCGCCGAAAGCAAGGTGCAGTTCGCAACATGAGAAAAGTGACGACGAAGATATTACTGAAAAACAAATAGCAACAAATGATGAAGCCTTTTCAGAACCTCTTGTTCCACTTCCTGTCAAAAAAAGATTTTGCTATGTAGGTGATTTTAAAGAACAATTATCTACAAACAACAATCAATGCAGCCTTAGTTTAAAAAATGCTCTTGCAAAGAAATAGAAGCAAGTAAAGGTATTACAGCAAAAAAATAGACGACTTATTAAAAAAGTGTCTAATTTGAAATCTTTATTGGAGCATTTAAAACAACAGCGAATGATTGATGATGATTCTTCATTGATGCTTTCGGTAAGTAAATCAAGAGTAAAATAATATACTATAAAGTTTTTAGACCATTAAAACCTAATGGTCTAAGGTTGTAGCATAAATATAATATTAATGCATGTTCTAATGACTAAATCATTCTTGGGTTTGAATTGGTTCCTGGGTATAATATGTATATTATATTGCGTTCTTTCACTTTCTTGCAGGATACAATGCCTGTTTCTGCTAAAATAATATGTAGGCAATTGTTAAAATCGAAGCGATCTAAAACTTACCCACCTGAATTAAAAGTTTTGCACTTACTTTGAACTTTTACTCGCCCAAGGCTTATTCTTATGTCAGAACAACTTTTCCTAAGATGCTTCCTCATCCACGAACTATACAAAATGGTATCAGGCAGTAGACTGTGGTCCAGGTTTTCAAGCGGAATCGGTAAAGGTTTTAAAACAAAAGTATTAGAATTGAAGGAAAAGGGTAAACGTTGTATTTGTGCTCTTATGGTCGATGAAATGTCGATACGTAAGAAAATAGAATGGGATGGAGGAAATGGAGAAAATTATTAGGTATGGTGTTCATGTTGCATCCGCCTGCATGTACTTACCTATTTTATGAAATGCATGATATCTATATTAATTTAATCTATATTAAAACAGAATTTAAAAATAAGTATGTTGTAGATATGTGGATATGGGCAGTGACCTTCAAAGTGATACTTTACCAGAAGCTAAAGAAGCAATTGTTTTCTTAATAAATAGTGTTAATGACAGATGGAAACTACCAGTAGGATATTTCCTAATCAATGGGCTCACGGAATACAAAAGCAATTTGGTTAAAATGTGTTTAACAATACTACACGAAGCTGAAGTTACAATTGTCAGTATTACTTTTGATGGTGCTGCAACTAATATAACTATGGCAAAGCTTCTTGGAGCTGACACGTCTGTCAACTTTAAAAAAACATTTTTTCCGCATCCAGTTACAAAACAACCAGTTTATGTTCTTTTTGATCCTCCACATATGTTGAAGCTTATCCGTAACACACTTGGTTCTCATAAAATTATGTTTAATGCTAATAATGATCCCATCAAGTGGGAGTTTTTCGAAAAATTGGTAGATGGTCAAGAACGTGAAGGGCTACATCTTGGTACAAAAATCACAAGAAGACATGTAAACTGGTTCAAAGAGAAGATGAAAGTCAAGTTAGCTACACAGACTTTTAGTTTGAGTGTTGCTAAAGCTTTACAATATTTAAGAGAAACAATGTATTCCAATGATTTTAAAGACAGTGAAGCTACAGAGAACTTTGCAATTTATATGAACGACATTTTTGACATTCTAAATAGCCGCAACTTATTGGCAAAACATTTCAAGGCTAGCCTACAGCATTACAACAAGGACATAGTTTTTGATAGAATATATGCAGCTATTGAATATTTAAAGTCTCTTAAATCATCAACAAATGGAGAGCCCCTGTATCTAACCCAACGAAAAACTGGCTTTGTCGGTCTAATAATAAGTCTCAAGTCCTATATTGGGATAAGGAAGGAATATGTTGAAGATGGTAGTTTTAAGTATCTTTCGGCATACAAACTGTGCCAAGATGACCTCGAAATTTTCTTCAGTACAATTAGAAGCCATGGAGGCCATAATAACAATCCCACCTCAAAACAGTTTCAAGCTGCTTACAAAAGATTATTAATGCATACAAGTGTAAAGGGTTCAACTCAAGCGAATTGCATCGAGCAAACACCCACAATTATTTTGGCAATGAGTACAACGAAAAAGGTTAAAATTAATGCAATTGACCATATAGTAGAAAATGTCGAAGATCAAGATGATGACATCCTGGATAGCTTAAATTATTCCAATGAACTGTCACTATATGTTACAGACATTGTAGAATATATAGCTGGTTTCGTGGTCAAACAAGTAAAGAAAAAATCGACTGTCAAATCTGTTTAAACGCAATTGAATTAGAAACACTGAAATCAAAATTAGCTACTTTAAAAAATTACAGTAATATGAGAAAGTATTTAACTCAACCCTCAGACGATGTCATTCATATTCGTAAAGTAGCTGAGAGTCAAATAAGAGTAATGGAAAGAACTAATAAATTAAACGAAAAAAATATATTGACGAAATTAATAATACACATTCTAAGTAATGTTCGCCATTCGGTTTTTAATGCTCAAGACGATCACATGTATGATCACGACGTTGAATCAAATCATATCATAAATTTGATTAAAATCATTAGTTACTATTATTGTAACATAAGATTGTACCATAAGGCAGAATGTTTAAATAACCATACAGATCGAATCCGAAGCAAATTAACAAAAACCATTTTGTTTTCCAATCAATGAGTTTCTTTTGTCTTAAATGTCAAGTAATAACTATTAATCTTTTCTGTTATTCGTTAGATTTAGATAAATGAAACAATAAACAACTTAGAAATATTGTTAAATGGCCTTTTACTTCAGTGGAATTTTAAAATGTGTGAAAAGAAGTGGGATTGATAGGCGTTCTTGCCCACGAGTGACGTCACCCGCTTGAATGATGTTGGCTTCACACTACTGCAATACGCCGTGTCTAGAGGTTTTAATGGTCTAAGGTATCACTCCTGCGGAAAGTGAAGCACAATATAGGAAAATTTAATATACGATTCAGTGTTTGTGGATTATGATCACATGCAAGAATAGAACGGCCTGACCTGTTTTACGAGATGTTTTACTTTAGATCCTGCAGTTACTTGAAGTGGTTCTGGTTAAGATGGATATCCTCGTAGTCAGCAGCAAGGTAAAACGAGTAGGGAAAGTAAAGCGTAACGTAACGGTAACGAGGCAACAGTAATTGAACCACACCTACCAGCTATATACAAGTAGTCCAAGCAAGAAGAAAAACGTAGTAAAATTAAAAGCGGAACGAAGAGTAACGACGTATATTCACACAATACGCAACACATATTCAAATAATACTCAAAGGGGCTCTAAGAATACTCAAATGAGCTAAAAATAAGGTAAGACAGATAATAGCAATTTATTCATATAACGTTGTTTGCCTCTTTAGATCGAAGGCGAGCTCTAGGTGATGGTTTAACATGATATGGTTAAATCGTAATTTTTGAGAAATGTGGTATTGGATTATCGCATTTCAATCCTGAACGAGAGGTCGTAATTACAACGAGGTTGAAGAAGTCGAGATCGCTTACCCCTTCTTGTGTAAGTAACATTTTTCTACATCCGCAATCAATAGCGATTATATAACTTCACCCAAATAATTACTTTACAAGGTAAAGAAATATTTTATACGAAAGTTCTCCTATAAAGATGATGTTAAACATCGAAAAAACAGCGAAAAGAGAAATTTTCTAAAAATGCTTGTACTTCACAAAAATGGCCGCTCGAAAAAGAAGGCACACAACAGGAATAAATTTTTCAACCCAATTTTCTTATCAAATTCATCGTTGCCAAAATCAAATTATATATATATATATATATATATATATATATATACAGGGTGTCCACAGTCTCTTTTTACAAAAGAAAACTGCAGATTCTAAAACTGATTTTATGTCGATTTAACGTAAATTACCTTAATACAAAAATACTTTCTAAGACAGCTGGAGCTCTTGGAAGATGGCGCCCTAACATCGGTTTCATTCAAATATCTTCAAAATGATAGCGTTCTGTACATTTATTTAGTGAAATATGCCCTAACGGCTCGTTTGGGCGGGGCATTGGGCACTGTCATTCATAAGTTTTTTGTTTTTCAAAATTTTGCAATTCTAACAATTTAAAAAATTTCGATTTTTTCATAAAAGAATGATACTCTTGTCTGAAGTTGCTACGACACACCCTTTTCGAGATAAATTGATTTGAACTTTTCATGTGTTAATCATACTTTTATAAATTAACTAACGAATTCATTTACAATAAAATATCTTTCACTTAAAACTTATTTGACACTTTAACCTCATCTAGTATCTGTAATACTAGTTATTTTAACGTTCATGCAATTGTTATTTTGTTTATTTTCCATAGCCATCTTTCATAATTGTAAATGAATTTGTTAGTTAATTTTATAAAAGCATGATTAACACATGAAAAGTTCAAATCGAGTTATTTCGAGAACGGTGCGTCGTAGCGACTTCAGACAAGAGTACCATTCTTTTATGAAAAACTCGAATTTTTTTAAATTTTATGTTAAAACTGCGAAATTTTGAAAAACAAAAAACTTATGAATAACAATGTCCAATGCCCCGCCCAAACGAGCGGTCTAAGGCTCATTGGCGTACCGACCTTAATAAGAGTGGGGGAAGCTATTGAATGTGTAATCATTTAAATCGCTGTTATTTTTAAACGACTTATCCGATTGTAGTAAACCTAGGCTTGTTTAGAAGAAAAAGGTAAGTACTTTTAACTGTCGCATCCATTGGTACGCGATAGCTCATAATAAAATTGTTAGAGGGCGCAATTTGTAATAATACCAGTATTTTTGATTTTATTCAGAAAAATTAAATCATACGGTATAATTATGACATCATAAGCGGAAAGTAGCTTAAATTTGTAACAAAAAATGTAAATAACGCAATTTGATATCTTTATTTGTTCCAGAGTTATGGCGAAAAGAAGACTTTTAACCGTTTAATTTAATAATTGATTGTTGCTATGGTTTCTTAAGGTGTATAGGTTGGATTAGTAATGAGGAATCTGCATTTATCATAGTCTGTGCCTCCTTCACACTCTATCTAGGCTTAGGACTAGTCCAAACTAAGCAAATTGCAAAATTTGGAGCGTGTTTAGAGGCCAACGGGCCATAACAACGATATCAAAGTAATGATTGATTTTGTTTAAGAAACTTTTTAATAGAATGGTAAAAATCATGAACAACTGTTAAAAAACAAGTGAAAAGCTATAAATGTTCAAATTGACGGCCGTTTTGTAAAATACAACTATTAATTCTTCTTCTTGTACTGGAAACAGCTGTTTCGATTTCGTCTCGTGGAATCGAATTTATTGCAATTTCAATTCGGTGAATCATGTCCTCTCGGGTGGTTGGTCTCGTTTCGTAAACAATATCTTTTATTCTTCCCCACAAGTAGAAATCTAATACAGTTAAATCCGGGGATCTAGGTGGCCACGGAAACAAACTACCCCTTCCCATCCAGCGATTTAAGAAATCACGGACTCTTCGGGAATAGTGTGAAGGACATCCATCATGTTGATACCACAGGGATGCTCTCACGTCAAGGGGAATGTCTTCTAAAAGATTGGGCAAGTCATTTTGTAAAAAGTTTAAATAAGATTCACCATTTAGGTGTCCATGAAAAACAAATGGTCCGATAATTCTGTCACCTAAAACACCACACCACAAATTTACACTCCCCATCTGTTTTGGTGATCCACTTCGCGCATCCAGTGAGGATTTGTTTGCGACCAATAATGCATATTGTGCAAATTAACTCTGCCGCAGCTAGTAAAAGTAGCCTCATCGGTCCATAAAACTTTGGAAAGGAATCGAAGATTTTCACTCACATGTCTCTCAGCCAATAGCAATAGTCGAGCCGCCTGTCAAAATCAGTGTCTGATAAAGCCTGGTGTAAAACTAGATGATAAGGATGCAGCTTAAAATCCCTTAAAATTCTGAACACAGAAGCAACACTTACACCTAGTTCTGTGGAAATCTCCCTGATGCTTACGTGAGGCTCCGATTCTACGTACGCAAGAACATTAATACTATTGTCTTCATTTCTTATGCGACGTCTTCTGACAGGAAGTGGAATACGTCGTACATTTCCTGTTTGTCTTAAACGTGTTGCCATTCCGAAACACTTTTCTAGTGTAGTGCCTTCGATCAGGATATCTGATAGCGTATTGTCGTTCCGCAATAGCTGCATTTTGAAAACATTCATAATACACGGCAAGCATGTCGTAAGCCTCGGCATTGGTATACGACATTTTTGAAGGATAGCACTAATTTCTGATAAGGTACAATGAAACCCAAAACTAATGAATCAAAATTAAGTAAGTTGACAACTTTTTCAATTTATTTACCTCCATGGAAACGAGCCGACTTTGTTCCGCAGCAAATTAGATTATTATTTTAAAACACACCACATTAGAATTATGCCTTAGAAGTTTTATATGATGTTATAAACGTACAGAAGAAGAATTAATAGTTGTTTTTTACAAAACGGCCGTCAATTTGAACATTTATAGATTTTCACTAGTTTTTTAACAGTTGTTCATGATTTTGTACCATTCTATTGAAAAGTTTCTTAAACAAAAATCAATCATTACTTTGATATCGTTGTTATGGCCCGTTGGCCTCTAAACACGCTCCAAATTTTGCAATTTACTTAGTTTGGACTAGTCCTAAGCCTAGATAGAGTGTGAAGGGAGGCACAGACTATGATAAATGCAGATTCCTCATTACTAATCCAACCTATACACCTTAAGAAACCATAGCAACAATCAATTATTAAATTAAACGGTTAAAAAGTCTTCTTTACGTTTTTTGTTACAAATTTAAGCACTTTCCGCTTACGGTGTCATAATTATACCGTATGATTTAATTTTTCTGAATAAAATCAAAAATACTGGTATTATTACAAATTGCGCCCTCTAACAATTTTATTATGAGCTACGCGTACCTATGGATGCGACAGTTAAAAGTACTTACCTTTTTCTTCTAAACAAGCCTAGGTTTACTACAATCGGATAAGTCGTTTAAAAATAACAGCGATTTAAATGATTACACATTCAATAGCTTCCCCCACTCTTATTAAGGTCGGTACGCCAATGAGCCTTAGACCAAAATGATGCAGAATTGTCTAAGCTTTCTAACGATGTTACCAAAGGTATGCCTTAATGTGGGAATTTTCGGAGAAATTTATAATTTTATTTTTTAATTTTCAATTGCGCCCCCTTGCGATGAATTACGGAACTTAAATATAATTTCCAGGATTTTCTCGTGGCGACTTTTATAATAAATTTTTTTTCTCCACTTTTTATGTCCACTAGTTTCTGAAATATGGCCGGTGGCCAGCCTTAATGAAACACCCTGTATATATGTATATATATATATATATATATATATATATATATATATAAAAAAAATTTAGTAAGATGTAATTATTTAATGGTACCACCGCCTAGTGGTAATTCAGCAGTACCAGATACTTTTAAGTAAACGATTTTGAAACTAACAGGAACCCACGAACATCACATAGATGACACTAATAGGTTTATTTAGAAGTTTTATACGGAAAATGGTAAATACAGTAGATACCGAATATTTAGACAAATTATTTAAGTGAAATAAGTAACGAGTAAACATTAAATAACAATCCTTAAATATCAACCACAGATAAATTTTTAGAAAAGTACTTAAAGAAAATCGATACGAAAAGATCCGATATCGATTTTTGCATGTTACAAATACCTCATTTGAAAGCTCGTTCCGTTTTTTTTAACGGTATCAACAACATTAAAATATTACTACTGTTTCATGAGTTTGAACCCAAAAACGCCAAATAATGTTTTGAGGTTTTTGGGTTGAAACTCATAAATCAGTAGTAATACTTTAATGTTGTTGGTGTCGTTGAAAATTATTTGAAACGAGCTTTCGAATAAGGTATTACTTGCCATATAATCCCATTTAAAATTATTTTACAAAATGGCGCTGTCCGGGAGGAGGGAGACTTTAGATGGGCATTTTATATATCTTTTAACCGTTGTTCTCTAATGCAATATTTGTGCATTTCCACATAATGTCATTCACAATATAGCACTGATATTATCATGTGATTAGATTTGGTTAAATTTGATTTTTGATTGTGACATTTTTCACTGTTAACCTTCGATTGACGTAAAGGGTGTTATAAAATGTCACTTCGGGATGTTTGATAATGTTACTTATTAAATGTCATAATTTTTTAGAAAAGTTTGGATGTAGTTGCAATGAGACAGTTAAATTGTTGAATTAATGTTAATAATGTTTTTAACAACTATACTCACTATTTCAGTATTATATACTCAAGAAACATTGTAAAAACATTATACTGGGGCTGTAGAAGCAGTTATAACTTTTATGTAACCAAAATATTAAAAAAAAACAAGCCTAATTTGGACATAATCAAAAATAAAGAAAGAATGTTTTCAAAGTGTAACATCTATTAGGTTTACATTAAAACAGGTCGTTAAATCTTTTATATATGGACATTAGATGAGATTAGTAGTATGTTTACATCATATAATATTATAGATTCAACATTTGCACAACTAATTTAAATAAAGCATTGCGTGTTTTTATACCCAAGCGTTGATATAGTGAAGAATTTTGTTCAGATTTTATCTTTTTGATGTATTCTGTGGTCTACTGCTTTAACTACTTTATTTATGGATATTATTATTTTAAGTCACGCTAGTTCGCTTTTAACTAATAACTTTATATTTTGCATAAATTTTATACAACTTGTAACATTCAATTGAAGGAAATAATACCATACTTCCATTTAAAGGGCTTTTAAGATTATAATTGCAAATTCATTCATTACATTTATAATAATAAGTTTAAAACAAAACGTTATTATTTGCGTTTTCCTTTATGTTGTTAAACTATGAACACACATTACTCATCGACTCAAGCGATGTCATAAAACTGATACTTTTTTTAAAGTTTTTAGAAAGTATGTGGTATAACATTTTTAAACATATTTATGTATTTTTTGATATAAACATTAGTAGTTTTTTTTTCTATAAATAATTTTATTATAGTGACAGTCTGTCTTGCTCAACTTACGTTAATAATTTAGATTTCCCGGATAAAACTACACTAGAAGAGAATGAAAAAAGGTTCTCAATTCAGCGCCTAATTTTATACGGGAATAACAAAATTTATTACTTTCCGGCCATAATTCACCAAAAACTTTAGAAATGAGTATTTCAAAACTTTGTTAAATTTATTATTTAAAAAGAGTCTACAGATTTCGGAAGTACCTAACTGTTATTTCATAAATTAAAAATTATGTAGATTCTCCAAAATGATCAAAATTTCATTTTTGTAAATTTAAATCACATTAGGTATTGCAAATAAAAATTATCTATAATTTTAAAATGCTCTTTCAATAAAAACTTTCAAAGTTTACTGACTGTATGACTTTTGACCGTACTCAGAATGCTAATCATTGTTATTCTCAAAAACCTAATTAATATTAAGCTTATTGTTATTCTCCAGAAATCTACATACACAAAATTGTGCCTGGTCTACTAATCGTAAATGAACCGGGTCGAAACCGGTCGCGTAAGTTCATATTCCCTTACTCAGAGCAATGAATGCTATGTACCGCGCCGTGGAGCATATAAGAATTAGGTATCTATTACGCATTTTCAAGTGACGTCACAACGTGTGTCCTTCCCTGATGTTGGACAACTTTAACACACGTTCTTATGGAATGTGATTGTTTCCTTACAATTTATCGCAAATCGCGGTGAAAATTTTTCTGTGCTAATACTTGTAGATGAGGATTGTATCGATACAATTCACCAGAAATACGTGAATGAAGTGAACAATTATCCTACATAATATTGATTTTTAGATTAGTTATCATCAAGCTCATCAAATTAAAGAATTACATTCAAGGTAGGACTCTTTTAATTGAAACTTATGTCAAAATAGCACCACAATCAGTTATCACAAACGAGCTCAATCATTGTTTGATAGTGTTAGTAAAACTCAGGTTTAATTATAATCATTTAAAGCCATTTTTTCTGGAAAGAAAAAAGAGCGTAGATTATTTACCAAACTTCACATGAGTTTTATCTTATTAAAGCAAGTAACAAAATACTTACACATTTCTATTGCAATGTCGTAAAGGCACGAATACGTGTTTATAAAATCTAACCCAACTATGATATATACTAATTAACTATGAAATATCTTAATACTATATACAACACTATACAACGTGTCCCAGATAACATTTCCTGCATGGAGATCTCGCTTATTATAAAAGATACAGATTTGGTTAAATTAGATGAATTACTCCTAAGGATTAGTGAAATTATAGGACACTCTCCAATTTCCAAATTTCCATGTATTTTAAGACTTATGGCAAGAAAAAGAAAAATGTCAAATTTCTTTTTCTTGTAATATCTTTTTTGTTATATAAGACATATAAATTTTATTTGCACTTTCTTAAGATATTTTTTATGCAGAATTTAAATATCAATTTGGATTTTTATTTGCACTTTTTATTTTTTAGTTTCAACCCCTAAATTAAATTTTTCTTTTGGAACGACAAGTCGGCTTTGAAATAATTGATCGTGTTTTTTTATCCTCTTTACAATGATATAGCACATGTACTATCTATTTTTAAAAACAACAAAGAAAATTAAAAAAAATGTATTTTATGAAAGACTCTAACAATAAGTAGGCCGTGAAACATGAGAAAACGACAAATAATAGATAACAACAAGAGTTAAGCAGGTAATAGTATTGGAGATAATTATCCAATTATAAAAGATGTTCAAACAATTGACCATTCCGTTCTAAACATAATTGTGCCGTGCGTAGTGTCGACGTAATTGCTCTGCGTAGTTTTTGGCGTTTAATGCTACCAAATGCTGCAAGAACAGCTTCACGAATATCTTCGGCATTCTCAAATGTTTGCACGTACACTCGATTTTTTACGTAGCCCCAAAGGAAAAAGTCCAAGGGCGTTAAGTCTGGAGATCTGGGTGGCCATAAAATAGGCTTTCGATTACCAATCCATGAATTTGGAAATCGATTATTAAGATATTCGCTGATGATGTTTGAATTGTGGGGTGGGGCGCCATCTTGTTGGAAGCAGATATTAATATTCTCAATCAGTGGTAAATCATCAAGTTTATTTTCTAAATCAGTTTGTAGTAAATTCAAGTACCTTTCACTATTTAATGTTTCGTTAAAAAATATGGGCCCAATAAGTTTAGCACCTAAAATGCCACATCAGACGTTAAAACCAAATCTCACTTGATGCCGACTTTCCTTAACAACGTGAGGATTTTCACGGTCCCAAAAGTGAAAATTGTGTCGATTGAAAAGGCCATTATTTGTAAATCTGCTTTCGTCAGACCACAAAATCGTAGCTGGAAAATTATCGTTATTTTCACATTGATTAACATGCCATTGGCAAAATTGTAATCTTCTCCCTTGATCTCCATCCCTAAGTCCCTGCAGAATGGTGTACTTATACGGATGATACCTGTGACGTTTTAAAATTCTTTGTGATGTAGTTTTCGAAATACCAGTGTTATGTTCAATTTCTGTAACAGATGTTGAAGGATTTTCAATAACTGATTGTAATACATTTAGTTCTGCATCTTCATTCCGTAATTTCGGATTTCTAGTAGGTTTTGAAAATGAACCATATTCTTTTAAATTAATTAACAAATTTCTGTACGTACGAGCACTGGGCTGCCTTCTTTCAGGATACAGCCTCAAGTACATCCGTTCAGCTTCTAAACTGTATTTATGAGAAAAGATGTAACAACTCAACATATCAAACTTTTCAGTATTAGTAAATAAAGCCATGTTTGACACAAAAATATTCTGGAACGAACAATTTTTAAGTGACATTAAATTCGATTGTGTTTTTATGTTTCACGGCCTGCTTAATAAGATACATTTTTTTAAATTTTCTTTGTTGTTTTTAAAAATAGATAGTACATGTGCTATATCATCGTAAAGAGGATAAAAAAACACGATCAATTATTTCAAAGCCGACTTGTCGTTCCATAAGAAAAATTTAATTTAGGGGTTGAAACTAAAAATAGAAAGTGTAAATAAAAATCCAAATTGATATTTAAATTCTGCATAAAAAATATCTTAAGAAAGTGCAAATAAAATTGATATGTCTAATATAACAAAAAAGATATTACAAGAAAAAGAAATTTGACATTTTTCTTTTTCTTCCCATAAGTCTTAAAATACATGGAAATTTGGAAATTGGAGAGTGTCCTATAATTTCACTAAGCCTTAGGAGTAATTTATCTAATTTAACCAAATCTGTATCTTTTATAATAAGCGAGATCCCCATACTGGAAATGTTATCTGGGACACGTTGCATACTAACACTACAATAAGTCAATTATCACGATTTTTTCTGCAGAAAACGCTAAAAAATCACAGCAAAACACGTAGGTTCCTATTAAACACAAACACAAGTTGTCCAAAATCAGCTGTTAGAGGCGGAGCTTGTGACGTTAGTGTGATGTTTCGACACCTAAGTTAATGACTGTAGTGGGAGTCGACCAATAGCTAGCGAGAGTAGCCAATTCAATACGGAATGCTCGAACGGTGCCCAAGTTGATACGTTTTGCTTATATAATTCATTGTGTATCATGTATGTCGGTTACATGCAATAATTGTTGAGATAACCCCAATCTGTCTAAAAAAAAATGGAAATAAAAAGGAAAATTAAAATCTACGGTAACCTAGCTTGGAACCTAGGTTACCGTAGATTTTAATTTCTTATTCATTTTCGTTTAAATCGCGTCTAGGTCCTGTCTGTAACTCGTGTGTCCAGAAATATTAATTAGGTACACAAAAATGAAGAAATAAGAAGGAAATATTTAAATCTTAAAACTAGAAGTAACTTAATGAATTCAAGCTAGATGACCGTAGATATTAATTTTCCTTTTTATTTTCATTTTTTAGACAGATTGAGGAGGTTATCTCAAGGATTACTCGTTGGAACGCAACTTGTGATTTATCCGTTCTCATCCCAATGCTGTTTTTTATAAATATAGATATAAGTCGGACTTTTATTTGATATTTATAATAAAGTATTTCAGCGTTGTTTCTTAACAAAAATCACAATTGGTTAACCATTACAAAAAAGGTAGCTTTCCCATACATGCATATTCATAACATGCGCGCGCGTCTAATTTTACGTCGGGGGCACACGGTCGGCCCTAGTACGCGAGGCGTGTTGATATTGCGTCCTACGTGCATTTCGCATGGAACCCTACGTCGCGGGTTGCACGGTTATCATATTGTTTCAGTTTGTCGTCGGGTATTGCTATAAACGTACCACGCCAGAGTGGTAGTGACACGATCTGCTTAGGAATTCGGAGTTATGTTCAATTCGTTATCTCTCCATGCATGATTTTTCAGGGGTTTCCTCATACACTGTAGCATGGTCACTGCGTATAACCATGTGCATACTTAGCGAATCCAATGGGGAATGAAATACGTGGCTTTTAATTTTTCGTAACTATAAATCAGCATCGATAGAGATGGAGGCAGTTGACACAGAATTATTAATTAATGCCATTCAGGAACCAGAGAATATTTGTGACGTGTGGGAAAAAAATTATAAAAACCGCGATGCTCGTCAAAAAGGATCGGAAGATATTTGTACAGGTCTAATTAATAATTTAGAAAATTTATCTGATAAGGAGAAATTTTTTTAGGTAAGTACCTACTTTTATTCGCAATCATATTGTAATCTGTCAATTTCATGACATGAGAACAGCTGGGAACTAGATATTACTGAAACTATCCGGGAATAATTATTACATACCCCGAAAATTATTACATACCTGAGGTTGAGGGTTGCATATTCTTTATTAATCAACAGACGTACAACATATTTAAAACTAACTAACTAAAAAAAGCAGAAGAATTTTTTTGAATTTTCATAGTTAAAACTTTTTTACAATTTGACAGTTAATAATTTGGGATGTATTTATTTTCACGGCTTACTTTCTTTATATTTGTTAACATCAGGATGATTTATTATTCAGAATGTGATAATAATTGTTATTTTGAACATTGGATGATTGCGAATAAAATAGTATACAAACCTCGCAAGAAGGCTTCATTACTGCCTCGCATTTTAACAGGTCTCGAGCTTCGCTCTCTATCAGTTAACCAACGCTCGGCTGTAATGAAGCTCTTCCTTGCGCGGGATTATTAGACATAATTAATATTATTACTAAATAGTAGAGATATTAAGTACTCGTAAATGAAAATTTGAGCAATTATTTCTTTATTTAGTATCTCTACTAAGTAAATGATAGTTGACACAAACATAACAACATATAATTCTTTACAGATTTTACCTATATTTACAAAAAAAAACGATAAATAATTGTAGAAAATAATTAAGTATTAATCCAAACTCATATTTTACTGTCTTGGTAAGATACTCTTCCCTCATCTACAAAATAATTAACAAAAATATCTCTTATTGCGTTTGTACTAAAACTGTGAAGCTTTGATTGTGGAATATTTTATTCGTTGCCGTTCCAAAGGAGAAATTTTAAAAAGTGGATTCGGCGGAATTAGGAAACTATATTATATATTATAATATATATATATAATATATATATATAATATTATAATTATATACTATATTATATATATAATATATATATAATCAATATATTTCGATTTGTAGATATTTCAGGATGTAAAACTGTATAATAATGTAAACTAATTGATTATAAATAATTTACGTTTCGGAAGTTTGTCTTTACTACCTTTATCAAGATTATAAAATAATATTGATTGACAATATATTCAATACTTGATTAGAACTAGATCTTAAATTTTGTTCTTGCGGAGTTTGTAGGTACTATTTAAAGGTACTGGATATGTTGAGTTGATAATTAGACTGAGTATATTTTATTATTTGGTTTAATTTGTCGTATTACAGGTTTCCATATTGGTGATATTCTAAAACCATCATCACGCTTGTTTAAATCCAAGGGACGTTTCTCAATTGCAATGGCTTCTCTTATAATCCTTTATTGCAACGTATATGCTGATGCAATTAAGTTAATTTTGTTAGAATCAATATTGTGTTTCAAGGTGATGTGTTGCTAAAGAGTTGGAAGCAGAATGTTATTTAATGGCTAATTTGTGTTCTCGTGCTCTTATGCTCAGTTTCCTATTAGTTTGTCCGATGTAAGATCTATGACGACCGTTACATGGAATTTCATATATTCGTAATATTCCATATAGATGTTAGGTATTGCTGGTGCTGGTCCTTTGTATATGATATAAGTTGAATACATGCAATGTTTGATTAAATTGATAAGATCTGGATTGATAGAGTGTTCTGTTTGTAAAATGTGGATAGTTTCTTCTATAGGAACTTTAGTGTATGGAATATTTCGAAACCCAAGCTATAACCTTGTTTCCACTGAAACCTAAATGCTGGTATCGCTATGTACACGATACATTTGTTGTATGGCCCCACGGGTTAAATACTTTAAACGATTTTTTACAACATCTTAATAACTTACATCCAAATATCAAATTCACGAGGGAAATTGAGAACAATCATCGATTACTATTTTTGGATATTTTAGTAACAAAACATAACAAATTAGCTACACCTTGTTCAGAAAGGAAACACATACGAATCGCTATCTTAATGCTTAGTCACATCACCATCCATCCCACTTACGTAGCATTATTAAGTCTTTAACAATCAGGTCAATTCGCTTAACAGATGACAAATTTAGACGCAAAGAACTTAATCTATCTAAAATACTACAACAGAATGGGTATCCTTTAAATGTAATTCAACAAACCATTAATAAAGTAATCAAACGCAATACAAGAGCAAACAATAGAATCGATGAAACTAAGAATCTACTTACTTTACCATACATAAGAGGTATAACAGATGTTATAGCAAAGAAATTTTCCAAAACAGAACACCTTATAATTTTTAAATCAAATACAATTGTCTAACAATTGATAAAAAGACCTAAGGATAAAATGCATGGTGAGGATCAAGGAATATATGAGATTCCATGTAATGGTTGTTATCGATCTTACATCGCACAAACTAATAGGAAACTGAGCATAAGAGCACAAGAACAGAACTTAGCCATTAAACAACATACTGCTTCCAACTCTTTAGCAATACATCATGTTGAAACTGGACGCAATATTGATTCTAACAAAATTAAATTAATTGCATCAGAATATGCGTTGCAAGAAAGGATTATAAGAGAAGCCATTGAAATTGAGAAACGTCCCTTGACTTTAAACAAGCGTCATGGTGGTCCTAGAATATCGCCAATATGGAAACCTGTAATAGGACAAATTAAACCAAATAATAACAATAACCATCTAACACTATCCAACACTCCTGTAAACTCTTTCCAAATCAATACCTTCAATATAGTACCTAGAACCCGCAGTAGAACAAAAATATTAAGATCTAGTGTTAATCAAATGACTTGACATACATCAATACTATTTTATAATCTTGATAAAGGTAGTAACGACAAACTACCGAAACGTAGATTATTTATAACAAAGTGTTACTTTAATACACGAGTTTACATCCTGAAATGTCATCACATTCAAATTTTAATACGCGTGGAAGCCTAAATGACAACATTTATATATATATATATATATATATATATATATATATATATACCAAAATTTTGGGAAAAATACCATGGATCCCAACATGTGAGTATATTTACTACAGAAGGGCAGTTTTATTTAAAATAATTATTAATTTTAGTACTGAAACAAATCTAAACGTTGAGCTAAATAGAACATAGTATGAAAGTGGACAAGAAGAAATTGAAGACGGTGCAGACTTAGACGAAATTACTGAAATGGTTGAACGAGCCGAAGAAAAAGGTGGAACTAAGTTCGAGAGAACTGGGTTTGCATTCCACGCAAATCCATTTCCGATTACAGACAGTTTATGAAGAAGCATCTGTTGCCTATCCAACTCTAAAGGAATGGTGCCGAAAATTTGGAAATGGTAAAGAGAGAACAGGTGCATTGTATACTGCATCAACAGACACCAATATAGCGCAATGTGGTCGGTTTAATTAGAGAAAATCGTCGAATTTCATTCAGAGGGATATCACAAAATATTGATGTGAGTGTAGGTTCCACCCATAATATCGTACAGAATTTGGGTTACTGAAAAGTTTGTGCGCAACGGGTTCCTCGTCTTTTGTCTGAGGATTAAAAATGTTTGTGGATACGTTTGTGTCAGCAACACCTTACGGAGTACAACGAAAATGGTAATAACTTCCTTTTATCAATAGTTACTGGTGACGAAAGTTGGTGCCATTATTTCGAACCATCCAGTAAGTTATTATCGATGCATTGGAACCATTCAAAGTCACCACCACCAAAAAAGTTTAAGGCATAACCTTCCGCAGGCAAGGTGATGCTAACATTTTTTTTGACAATAAAGGACAATTTAAAGAACACAGAGTGAAGATGCAACTCTATACAACGAAACTCTGAATAAGCTAACGAAAATGTCCAGAAAAACTTTCCAATGGTGTCATTTTGCTTCACGACCACGGGCGACCTCATGTCTCAAACGTAATGAAAGAAAATTTGCAAAGAAAAAATGGAAGGTTTTAGAACATCCAACCTACAGCCCAGATTTATTGCTTTGCGATTTCCACATCTTTGGCCAACTGAAAAGGGTATTGAGAGGTAGATTCTTTGAATCGGGCGCTGAAATACAAAACGCCGTCAATGAATTCTTCAACCAGCAGCTACGAGAATTTTACGAGCAAGGTATAAATCAGTTGGTGAAGCAGTGGGATGTGCCTTAATTCTAGAGGTGACTATTTGTAAATTTATTTCCGAATATATTTTTTATAGACCAAAGATGGGTTTCAATTGAACAACCCTAGTATATGAAACAGCTGTGCTTATTACTACGTAATATCCATTTAGTTTCAATTTCAGCACTAAAAATTAAGAGTTGTTACTTTATCTGTAAAATTAAATGTTAAAATTTAAGCTTACTTCACGAAAGTGCACTTTAGTGATCTAACCGATTTATCAGTTGTGAAGTAGTTGTTTTGTACAATATATTGCGTGCTTCATTTTTGCCAATGAATACCTCGGATTAATACTAATGCATTTATATTGACGATACATGCAGTATTTTTCTTGGTATACAGCCGTGCTATTACATTGGTGTATGTATTTAAGGTGGCTATTTCTACATTTTACTTATAACTGTTAGCATGCGTATGTACGAGTGATTTCATCTACGTTAATTAATTTGTTTGAAGGTCACTATCAGAAACTTACTGTCTGTTACTAAATAGCTCTTATGGGAAGTAATTATTACTGCTTTTTTTGCAAAACATTTGAAAATGCGTTTTTGGGTAAAATATTTATGGTAAGACAAAAACTTGGTATATCCCAGCAAAAATCGCTTGCTAAGGATTACGCTTATTTAATTATTATGCTTTGTTTTGGGTGCTTAATTAGTTTACAGTTAATCCCGCTTTACTTGCCCTTTATTTGTTTTAGTTTTAAACAATTTGTACTAATAGTGTCATAACCAGATAGTTAATGCAAGATTTTTAGTTATTTATTATTTTTTTTTTTTACTATATTTAAATAACCTCGAGATTAGACGGTTAGTGTTTTACAGCGAACTCTATAAAACTTCGCATGGCTCATTTATTTACAATGTTTGTATTACTACGAGTTTTAGCCAAGTATTGTGCAGAATAAGTCAACGCCAGCGCTTGTGCGCGAACTATCTAAGATCATGGCGATTGCAAAAATCTGTTTAAATTGTTTTAGTTGTAATTACACTTTCCTTGAAACAGGGATATTTAATAATTTAGCTTAACTCCGGACTTCTTTAGCATTCCAGACAAGTTTTACTTTTTTTTGTTCTTACAAATTTAGAGTTTGCTATTTGTTTTTATATTAGATATACTTACGTTGCTTTCCTGTGAAGTACAAAGTTTTATAATTATTGTGAAGTTGTGATTGGTGTATTATTCTGGACAATCAGCCAACTTTTAGTTTTTGAGTTCGCTTTGCAGTGTTACACGATCAAGTCGCACTCGGCATTTTGCAGGCCTACCGAGGTAAGCGGGTTGCCAAGACAACTGCAGCGGAAATGGTCGGGGTCGATGTAAGATGTAAAATGATTGAAATCTAGTTTCAAACACCTTACGCTTACCATAAATCAACAAATAACAACACTCAATCCTGTGTGTGGGTGTGGGTGTAGGTGTGTGTGGGTGTGTGGGTGTGTGTGTGTGTGTGTGTGTGTGTGTGTGGGCGCGGGGGTGTGGGTGCGGGCGCGCGTGCGCGCTTGCATGTGTGTGCACAGCACATTAAAGCGCATTAACTGTATTATATTTGTCCTGTATTTGTTTTGAGGGCTTTATAATAGCAAAACTAGTGTGTCTTCTTTAAAAGTCTCTTTCACCAGCCACATACTCAAGACCCGTAGTACGTCATTCCTCCCTTTTTTGGATTAATAATTTTAATTGAAAAGATGATAACAACCCCGAACAAATAAAATTATAAATACCCAATTTTTTTAACGTCAAGGAGCTGGAATTCAACTATGGAAAGCTTAGAGGAACGTAATATCATCTGAACTACCTTTTGCGATAACAAAGTATTTTATTATTTGAAATTCAAACTTTAAAATGTAGTTTTGTGAACGTTATAACGCTAATAAATGCAAATCGGTTCATTTAATTATCCTCAAGTGTGTATATGTTCATAATCAAACAGTTGATGTATATAGTGACAAAGTGATGGAGAGTATTTTTATTTTCCGAAAGGCATTGGTTAAGACCTTAAGCTATCAAACTTTTACTAGTTAATTGCTTAATAAATACTTACCATTACGTAGTGCCTCTGAATTTCAATTTTCTCACTGGCTAATTTTTCACATTCCAATTTTAAACTGAAAAAAAAAATAAAAATTATTAATTCATTTCTTGCAATGTTAAACATTTACGATTGGTTATAATTTGGTAGATCAGAAGAAATAGTATTAACCACGGATGCACGGTGACATAGTCAGCTTTGACGTTGTTTCGCTATTTACTAGAGTTCCATTAAAGGAGACCATTGTAAATATTTAAAATACTTAGCTTATTTGGGTTTTCAATGGTGTATTTTTGTATTAATGTTTTACACAAATCTAAACGTTACGATAACACTTACAGTTATCATCCTCAGTAATAATAAAATCCGTTAGAGCTGTTTAAAATGTTGAAACAGATTTCATAAAAGCCAAAAAATTATTTTAAATATGTCTAATAATGGTGAAAGCTTAAATTTTCACATTGAAAATATTGACGACATTTTTTTCGAAACATTTACTGCTTAGCTTTACGAAATGCACCTAACAAGCCTTTAGTTTGGTATACATATGTTGATGATACCTTTGTTATTCAGCATGGAGAGGAAGCATTAATGAATTTTTAAAATAAAAAAATATGTTGCATAACAAATCTTTTTCTTATTGAAATTATGCTACATAGTAGCACAGTTGTGTAACTTGTTACCTACGTTTCGGAGAAATCCAAGACACTAATATCTCATCACTCTGGTCGATCTACGAAATGTCAAAAAGCACAATGTGTACAAAGAATTGTTCAGAGTTGAATGTATTTTTAAAAAAGAAGAGATTAGATACATACCCAAGAAATCAAAGATCTTTATACAGAGCAGATTGAAATATGCACATTTTTGTGTGAAGCCGCTGACGTAATACACTTATTAAACAAGGTAAATTTTGCATGTTGACTGTTATCAATTCTGTAGTTTAAAAGAAATTTCTAATAATTGTTTTAATCATTAGAATTGTGGGTGCATGTAAGCGTGATGAATTAGTAAAAATGACTGTAAAATATATTGAGGACAAATAACCTCTTTTAATAGTTACTACTTCTGATACAAAGCCAAGAAATAATCAAATTTCTCCATCACATACTCCGAAACAAATCCTATGACTATCGTCTTATAGAAAATACATTGCCTTAAAATCTACAAATGAAAATACGTCGACAGAATTATTCCTAAAATATATTGAGAGCTTAGTGCAAAACAAGCGTATCTATAAATGTTATGTTTTTGAGTTACGTTTATTTTCTGCTAAAGAATATTATGTTCTATGTTATGCAACATAAACGAACCTCATAACGCTTGGAATGCCAAAAATAGACTACAGCGTATCTACGTCAGAATCATTTTATTTAGTGCAACACAAGTGTCTCAGTACATAGTCACTATAGTGTGTAGATACGTTTTTGTGGAAGTTCATAGGAAGTGAGTTACGTGTTAACATAACCTAAAAATAATGTGTTTGATTAAGATGCAACCAGTCTTTTAGAGTTCACAGCTTGTTTTATTTCACTATTTCTTTGAGTAAACAATAATAATAATTCAAGGTTTAGTTTGTACGTTTTGCGGTACTTATCTTTGTGAATCTAGTGTAAGGTATGAAATTATTCTTTCTTAATTATGTCGGAAAGAAGCAAGAAAATTCTACTGTTAGCAATAGGTCAACACAAAACAGGCCAAACATATTTGGTTAGCTTTTTATTTTTTGTTCTTATTTATTTTTTATTCACACAGATATGCATGTAGAAAACTCTGATTTAAATGATAATACTGATTATTATATTATGAGTATGGTACCTCCCTAAGAGTCTAATAACATACCAGTCTTACTTCACAATAATAATGACTATTTAGATAGCGACAATCATCATGCCAACACCAATATTACTGTAGTAGAAAATGTTATACTACTACAATCTGAGTCAGATAAAGCAAGCGATGACAATTATTATCAACCCGCAGAGTATGATATCATTTCATCTGAAGGTATAAGTTCACAAATTTATTTATCAATAATGTTTAACATCTATAAAAATTGCTATTTTAGGCGAAGGCGATATTGATAATGTTGAAAATCCACGTAGGAGAAGAAGATAATCATAATCATGTTGAAGTTGATTTAGAAAGGCTTAAGAAAAAAAGAAGAAAAATTGCAGCTCCAAATGAATGGGTGAAGAATGTTAGAAAAGAAAGAAAACAAAAAGGACCAATATTTCAGCAAGAGGAAAATCAGTTCCTGCTAGACAGGTAAAACGAGCAAGGGATTGCACGAAATGTAGTAGAAGATATTCTGATGTCTTTACAGAGGAAGATAGACAAGACATTTTTAATTCTTACTGGCAATTAATAATATTGAAAAACAAAGACAATACATAAGTTCAATGGTAGTAGAACAAAATAAACAAGTAACCAGAACAAATGCTGAAAATTCTAGAAGATCTAAAACAAAAAAATATTATTTAGTGAAAACCCAAGAAAAAATTCAAGTTTTCGTTGGATACCTTTGATTTATCAGAAATTTTTGTACGTAATGTCATTTCAAAAAGAGATGAACACCTTGTTATTGAAAAAGATAAAAGGGGACTCGCTACTTCATCAAACAAAATACCCTATGAAGCGAAACAGTTTATCATAAATTATATACCTAAAGTGCCTAGTCACTACTGCAGAAAAGGTTTCCAGAAACAATATTTACCACCTGATTTAAACCTTCAGATAATATCTAGAAATATGTCAACAAAAAAGTATTAAGCCTCATAAGTTATGGTTCTATAGAAATGTATTCAAGGCTGAATTTAATTTGGATTTTCACATTCCCAGAAAATGCCATTAAAGAAGAAGCTTTGAAAAAGTGAATTTGATTTAGAAGTAGTGTGTTATACACCAAAAACAAACAAAAAAAAATATTTTACAAAAGACGGTATGCGGTACATAATCTTACTTGCCAAAAGAGATTCCAATGAGATAGCCTCATGCTTAAGGAACTATCTAAAAAATTCTGCAGACGGAAGACTACAATACTTTTTTCTGATACATGCGGTGGCCAGAACCGCAATATAAATGTTACAAGCATGTTCTACTTTGCTGTCAATAGTTTGAATATTCCCGAAATTACCCAATATTTCTTTGAGCCAGGACATTCGCAAATGGAGTGCTATTCAGTTCATGCCCCACATTGAAACCGAAGTAAAGCGTATCAATATTTTTCACCCACCATATTGGTACACAGCAGTCCAAATGGCATCACGAAAATCGTTGAAATGAAACAATTAATTTTTTTTTTGATTTCTCTGACATTCAAAAAAACTATGTTCAAAATAAAAACAAGGATATCAATGGTGACATTATTCACTGGATGAAAATCAAATGTATTCAGTACAGAAAAGATAGTCCTGGACATATATTTTTCAAATACAATATCGAAGAAAACGATTTCAAACAGTTTCAGGTAGCCAGGGATACTCAAAGAAATACAAGAAAATCTCGCAATACAGAAAATATAGCTAATTTAGTTTTGAAACCTGCTTATAACGGTCAGCTTCCAATAAAAAAATTAAAGCTACAAAATTTAAGGGAACTATGCGCAGACCGAACTACTCCAGAGCAGTACCATCAATTTTACAATAATTTATTTGCTGATAACACAAACCAAGATAATGATGAAGAAGCAGAGAACGAAACGGATAATGACTGATAATAGTTACTGTTTATTATTTAAAACACCTACTTAACAAAAATTATTATGTTTTTATAATGTCTTATTATAATGATGTCCTTCCCTGTTTAATATTGCCAAAATTTCAAAATAATAGATATTTATGTATAATCAGAAGATTATGGCTCGAGGGGATGTTAAAAGTGCGACGCGAAGCGGAGGGCTTTTATATTCCTGAGAGCCATAATCTACAATTATGCCCGTGGTACATACATTTTATTTTATTTTGCACCATGAAACTGGAACAAAAATTTAAAAAGATTCTGTATTTTCGGCAAGTTTTTAAATGCAAATGCAGTGAAATAAAGTCGACAGTAGGCTAATTTATTGTTACTAAGATACTGTGATATTGGTAAATTGTTGCTAAGGTACTGTTTGTTTGTAAATAATTTGCATTCTAAAATGGAAGATGAAAACGCGAAGACTAATTTGTTGCTACTAAGATATTGTGATATTGCTATTAATATTATTATTGTTAAATTAATAAAGGTTGTATAGCAAGCTTGTTGTTTCAATAATTCTTTCAACTTACGTGAAATATCATGTCATGGGTCAGCTGTCAATCATGCTGCTTAGCAACAATGACATTTCCGTGCTATACAGACCACATTACGCCCGCATTTGGAGGCGTATAAAGAACATTATGATGGCAAAATAAAATAAAGTTGCTTTACTTTATATTTTTATTTATTTTATTTATTTATATGTGTAGTGAAGGTAGCAACGTCACCATTATTAATCAATAAACCATAATTACTTGGAATAAAATATCCACGTAAGTCATTTCTACTGCCAAAAAAATGAGCAAATGTCTAGAGCAAATCAAACGGATCTCATCAACATTTCAAGAATTTAATTAATTAAACATAATAATTATCTTTTAGTGTTTTCTAAAACAAACAACTACACTTTAAAAGAACCAGAGTCATAGTTAGTAAACAAAGGAGAGCCCTCATTGTTGTAGATTTGCTTAAATTGTGCTCAAGCCCTCGATATATAATAAACGCAGATGTCTTAATCAAGTAATGGGAATGAAAAGTATTGCGAATATAGCTAAATATTTGAACCTACCAGAATACCACTTACACAGCACTGCTTCCGTCGATTATCGGCCACTTTAATGGTAAATGGAGGAGGTGACATACACTATGAAAGCGGTACGTGGGATGGAAGAGCTGCTGAAGTCTATGTAGATAACAACATTAATAAAAAAATTGAAATGGCAGACTAAATTTTGCTAGCGCCATCGATCGTACAAATAGGTAAATATGCCAGCCACAAAAATCAAGAATTTACCAAATCACAATATAGCCGTAATATTCCTACGAGGTTAGACTACATTGTCAGTTTGCAAATTACAATAGAAAGTGACTATTATACCATAAGTCGGTAGTGTAGTATTCTCCACTAATTTACCGTAAGTCAGTAAAATAAACCAACAATACTATTCTACCCTAATATAGTAATTTGCACGAGTGAGACCAATTATGTCACTAATATTAACACTGTCACAGGACGGCGACGTTGTCAGATTGTGAAAAATAACAGTTTGACAACTGTCAAATCTCGGCTTCAGAGGTTATGTTTATTTTATCACAATAATAAATATATGTTACGTCAAATGTTTAATGTCAGAAATGCTTGACAACACCCGACATAATTGCCAACCTAAATCAGTTCTGTCTGCATCCTCTCGTGCACAATAGGCGCGTTCTAAAGGTGGTAATGAAACAAAGTTAGTTATGACGCAACTGCTCTGGCTCATGAAAATTGGTACACTATGCATATATAGTAATTTTCACGAGTATGAGCAGTTACGTCACTAACATTAATACTGTCAGAAGACGCCGATGTTGTCAGATTGTGAAAAATAACAGTTAAACAACTGTCAAATCTCAGCTTCAGGAGTTATGTTTATTTTACCACAATAATATGTATTATAATAAAATATGTGTTATGTCAAATGTTTAATGTTAGAAATGCTTGAAAAAACCGGACAGAATTGCCAACCTAAATCAGTTCCATCTGCATCCTCTCGTGCACAATAGACGGGTTCTAAAGGTGTTGTAACGAAACAATGTTAGGTATGGCGCAACTGCTCTAACTCGTGAAAATTGGTATAGATACGTATTTACTGGACAATAGTCACATCCGCGCCTGTTTTAAACATAATCTTAAAATATGTGTTGTTTATAACCCATCTTTTGCCAATAATGCGTTTTCGCAATGTAAAATGTAGAATTTTTTTTCAATATGTTAATTTCGACATAAGTTGAAACAATTAAACGGGTTGATAAAAATAAGGATTGCACTAACAGAAAAAAAAAATGTTTGAATAAATGTTGTATTTGAACGTTTTTTCCATGCCCAGCATTTTGCATGTATATTTGTTTTGTTTGAACGCTTTGAACTGTAATTAAAGGATGGATTAGTCTGGATGAACATCAAAATGTATGCCAGTCTTTATCATTTTTTAGTATTTATTATTGAAATATTACAATTGTGAAATGCAATATTAGCAAAATGTGGTGTTTGTCGAAACGTGACTTCACCACTATCAGATGCAGCGAGTAAACCACTAAAAATGCATTTTCCGCTTATCAAAGTACCTGCAACATTGGGAATTCCATACCCTAGCAGCGGATGTTGGATAAGTGACTCATACTAAGTACCTAAAATTTTACTAACAGTTGAAGGACTTTTACCTGAATAATATAAAATAATCACTTTCGACATTTCTGTACATTCCGAAATAAACAAATTCACAAAACGACCTTAATTGAATATCTAGTTTACTGTAATTCAGTTTAGTTTATTTATTTATGAACATTTATATCTTGAGTCTAACCAACAAAATTAATTATGGTGGGTACATAACATTCAATATGTATTACGTCTTTGAGTAAAATTATAACATTGAATGCAATGCTGCGATACTGATCAAAATTTTGCAGAACTCAAATAATCAATATAGAAATAATGCTGTGACTGTGAACTTCAAGATATCGTTGAAAACTTGGATTTAGACGGCGATGATGACGTGAAAGACGTAGTTTATTTTCCCCCAGACATGGATTCTCTAACCGATGAGGAAAGTTTTGATGACGATCAAATTGGTGATGAAAATGGTTTGCGAGAAATAGCTGGAAATTGTTGAAAAGATCGTCTCGAGAAATTACGGGATGATAATGAAGATGAAGAAGCCATTGAAGAGGAAAATACAGGTACTCCAGCAGGAAAAAAAATAAAACTAGATAAATCCAAAGCCAACCGCGACGAAAAGCAAAATGTAATTACACGATCTAAGACACCTATAGATTATCAGGATTACGAGTCTGTTCCGCAGTCACATGAACATGATTGGAAAAAGCGAATACGTGAAGAATTGCATGGAAAAAGTGCTCTTGAAATTTTCAAACTTTTTTTGATGATAATGTGATGCAAGAAATTATTTGGTATTCCAATATGTACGCAGCCAGCAATAATAGACCTGAGTTTCAGCTTACCTTCGAAGATTTGGAAAAATTCTTAGGCATTTTACTTGTAAGCGAATATCATTCTCTCCGCAAACTAGTATGTACTGGTCAACAGATGAGGATAAGAGTGTCGATATTGTAAAAAATAATATAAAGAAAAACCTCCATCTTGCGGATAATAATAATCTTGACAAAGACGATAAGTTTGCAAAACTCACAACCATATTTTGTCTAGTAAATCAAAATTACATGCAATTTGGGAGTTTTCAAACATCATTTATCCCTATTTTGGCAACCACTCTGCAAAGATGATAAACCAGTCAGATTTGGATTCAAATTTTGGTGCTTGACATCAAGTGATGGGTATTTATACGATATGGAGGTAAAACTCTTCGGCAGGGACAACTTGAACTTGGACTTGGTGCAAACATTGTGATTGAATTATTAAATGTCGTGTCGGAACCTCGGTCCACAAAGTATTTTTCACCAGTCACTCGCTTCTCGTACATTTGAACGGGTTGGAATTTTTGCTACCGGCACTGTAAGAGAAAATCGTGGGGCTAAGTGTCCTGTAGAAACACCAAAAGCCCTAAAAAACCAAGAGGTTCGTTTGATTCTCTATGTGATCATTCAAACGAAATTACCTTGGTTCGTTGGAACGACAATTCAGTTGTTACTGTTATGTCCAATTGTGAATCTGTTCAATCAATTGTACAAGTCGAACGTTACGACCGAAAGGAAAGAAAACAAAATCAGGTAGATCAGCCAAATATGATACACTCACATAATAAACATATGGGCGGCGTAGAATTACATGGTGGTGGCCACTTTTTTCAAATTTGGTTGACAGTGCATCAGTGAACGTATTGAATTTCGTTCTCAGTTGGTCTGAAAAATAAATGCGAAAAATCAAATAATTATCAGATGCCGTGCATCTGAAAGACCAATGAACGAAATTCGTTTTGACAACGTCGGGCACGTAGTGGGAAAACATCCGCAATATTTTTCCACTTACCATCAAAAATAACAACCCTAGTTGCCAATACTGCGAAAACGCCATTTTATTTTTTTGTACTTTTCCAAAAAAAATCCGTTTTTGTATAGTATTTGAATATCATAAAAAAAAAATTTTTTTTGGCAAATTCTGGTATACTGGTATTTAATGGTTTTAATTGCAACAAAACTTTAAAAATTTAAAATGTCAGTTTGTGTTGGGGACAAGTTTTCTTCCTTTGTGGAAATAAAAGACTTTGAAAGCACCAATCATATTCAGTTACATATGAGATATGCAAAAACATTAGTTGCTGCAAGTAAAATAGCTTCACAAATTGTAAAAAAAGCTAACAAAAAAGCTAACAAAAACCTACATTATTATTGAATTATATATCAATGTGTAAAAGGTGGTAGAAAAAAGAAAGTACTTTGAAAACGGGCTGTTCAATGAAAATTAAAGTATTTTTAACTTCAGATGGTCAACATTTACCCATACAAGATATGAATCTGAATCACAACCATGAAGTAAATGAACAACTATATATACACATTTACCCAGGCGCAAAGGTATCTAAATGCAGAAGAACAGGAAGAAATGGATAATTTATTACAACTTAACTGTGCTAAGAAACTTGTGAAAGACTATATTTCAGATAAGACTGGTAAAATAGTGATTTTGAAAGATATAGAAAACATGAAAGCAAATGTAAATAAATCAGTAAATAAAAATGAACTCTCTGAAATTGTTCGATTTTTAAGCCAAACGGGAGTAGTGGAAGTAGTATCTACTTGTGAAGAAAATGAATTTATCGGAGTGAAACAAAGTTAGAAAAATTACCCAGAATTTTTGCTCTGTGATTTAACGTTTAAATTAAATATATTTCGAATGCCTTTTTACATATTATGATACAAATATTTTAAGAAAAAAAATGATTGCTGGAAATCAACCTTATCAGTAACGACTCATAAAGGTTTTGTTGAACGGGCTGTATTTACCCATTTATTTCCTCAAACACAATTATCCTTGTGTTTGTTTCATACTCTCAAAGTATTTAGAACACATATTACATGTGACAAAATGTCATTTACATCAAACCAAAGAAATCTTGTGTTACCAATATTACGGGATATTGTTTATTCAAAATCAAAAATATGTTATGAAGAAAATGTCGACAAACTTAAACATTTATTAATAATTGCCCGCATGACTGCCCTCATTCCGTGAGGCAAACTATAAAAGTCGTTAAAATTCCGAATGAACTTTCTACAGACTCGTAAAAATCCTTCTCACAAGATAAATCTTGTTGAGAATAAAGCTTTACAAGATTAAATAAACTAGGAAAATCATTCTCTGCAATAATAACATAGGACGTTTTCATTTCTTGACCAAGTAAGTTATGTGATGATGCTTCCAGTTGCTCCTAAGGAGATCTGGTTAAAAACACCTCCTCTTACATTAACACCTTCATTATGTTGGCATAACGAAGTATGGGATTGGGGTCGGTCAATCCAAATAAAACGATACTGTTGGTACGTTTGGAATTATATAAATAACTGCCCTGTGATATTGGGGCCCGCAACACAATATCTCGGCCATCCAATAGTCCAAACCAATGTAGAAATTGCCGTAGGGTATCAAAGTCAGATGCCATATTCTAACCAACAGATTTTGGCATCCGCAAATAAATTTTAGCAGATTATCAGCTTTATTCACAAATCGAGACATTGTTGATTCGTGTATTCGACTAGAATACATTAATGACCTAAATGATTCTCCTGTTGCTAGAAAACATAAAGTCACCTCCAACATAAAATTACTTGATTTATATTAACCCTCTATCTTCTTTCTCACACTTACTTGCTTTTAGGGGGATACTGTCTCGCAAGAATGTATCTTTTTTATATCTAATTAGAGGTATTGTTAAATTAAGAAGATTGTTAAATAGGTCACTTTTAAGTTCTTTATTACTAGGTATATCTTCTTTTCAACCAAAATTGAGTCCACACTTCTTTTCTCTTTCATTGTTTGTTTATCTTTGATAATATAAGTATTATACAAATGTGCATTACACTACCACAGATGTGTTCTATACCGATAAAGAATTTTGCATAATTACTCTCTTCAGTTTGGCAAACGGCATATAAGGAAACAACGAATAAATGAATGGTTTCCAGATTTGCTTTAGTTAGGAAAAACACGAGGTTATGTCAGATTGCTAATATTATAACTGCGCGTGCTCAGTTATGAACTTTGATTATAATTTAGTGGCAAATAGAAAACAATATGTTCTTCTCAAAGTTTGTATTTTAAGTGTTTTGTAACTGTGTTGCATTAGTTGAATTGATCGGCATATTTCACAGTTTCTGTTTGTGTAGCGCGACGTTTCGAAAGCGAACTCTGCTTCCGCCATCAGGCTTAGTCTTGAGTCTTTTCGCACTTGAGTCGAATTCACTTTTTACTCTGATTTTTTCCAAGCTCTTGGCTACGCTCAAAGTTATAAACAAAACTGTCATTAAATTTCACACAATTATCTATCCAAAAGGTCTCTAAGTCAGAAAACGCACGAATTCGCTATTCACTTCACATAAATGAATAGGTTTGATAGATCAGAAACCGAGTTAAGTCGATTAAAGTGGCAGAAACGTAAGTAACCAGATTTTGGAAATGAAACATTTATTCTAGTCTATGCAACTCACACAACAGTTACAACTATGAAACATACCACCTAGCTATTTCGAACAATTTTAAATACGCGTGGATAATACGTTGGAGCTTATTGTATTAAACTCCACTCCGTTCTTATGTGGTAATCGTACATTAGAATGTAAAGATCTAAAGATAGTATTACTAATAAAAACCTTTTATATGATAACATAAAATTTGAATCTTGTGAACCTTGTCAAGCTTCCTTACAATAAACTTTCCAAGAGATACTCACTTGGTGGCACCATACAATATAATTTATAATATAATGTTCATATTAAGATAAAGTGGAAGGAACTGGGTAGAAATAGTATACGAGGGTCACGCTATATATTTTTAGATACAAGAAAACTACAAGTCTTTTTATGAGAATGATTCTAGTTATGCTCAAGATAATCACCTCCTGCATCCACAACGTAAAAACTTGAAGCCAGTTATCTTTTGGAATGCTCTCAAAAAATTAAGGAATCGCTTCTTCTATCTCATCCTCCATCGTGAAACGTCGAAAACGTAAATGTTTCTTTAGGTTAAAGTACATCCAGAAATCACACGTGGTCAAATCAGGCGAATAGGGTGGATGTTCAATAACTTTTACATTACTGTGACGATGCATTGTCGTGATGCAACATTAACCCGCGAATGTTGACTGACTCAAGAACTGCAGGTAGACATTTTGTGGTGTACCAGTTTCCAACTTCATTGCTTTTACTAATCCTGTACTACGAAAGAAAACTGCGTACATAAATTTCTTAGCAGACCTTTGCTTTTTGGCCATTGTTGGTGTTGGTGCATCTTTTTAGTACCACACACGGCTCTTCCGGCAGTTAGGAATATCGTAAAATGGGATGTAAGTTTCATCACCGGTTACTATTTTAGATAGAATTCGATGTCCACCATTGTTTAACATTTCCCGAGAGATTCCTGTTCGCTTTGTCTTTTGGAAATGGTTAAGCATAACGATTTTTTTCAACGGAAGGTGATCATGTAAAATTGAATTTACTATTGCGGATCCAACACCAAGAGTTGCCTCAATCGCTTGATGGATCTTCGTCGTTCATACGTCTCACTCTCTCAATATTTCCAGCGGTAACTGTAGAACAGGGCTTACCAGTACATGCCTCATCAACAAGCGATATCCGTCCTCTTTTAAATTCGCTATACCAGCGAAACACAGTTGCGCGTGAAGGACCTTTATTACCAAATGCCAGTTCCAATCGTTTAAGACTTTGTTGTTCACTTAAACCAGCCTCAAGATCGTAGTAGATCATTGCGCGTACGTTTCCTCTATGACAGCAGCGATTCAACTTACAGTCAGAGCTTACTACTTAAGGATGGTGGTACTTAAAAATGCAGTGTTGCTAGCTCTAACTTCCTAGTTTCGCGGCATCTCAAAATATATAGTGTGACCCTCGTATATGATAAGCTTTTAAATGCTACTGAAATAAGGACTTTTTTGTGTAAATATTTTGAAATAAACTTCAGGATCTGTATCCAGTTTTATTTTTAATTTAATTTTGTTTGAAACAACTGTGAATGTAAAAAGAAAAAAAAAACCAATGCCACATTAAAACGATTTTATATTGTAAATTTTATTTTATATTATAACATGTTTATGGAGTTTTAAATGAATATGCATTTTCAAACTAACCGAAAAATTATTTTACTAAGCGCATATATTGCATATATTTAATTAAACAATAACAACCGTATTTAAATATGTAATTAAAATGAAAATTTACAGCATTTTGGAATTTTGTAATATGAAAATACTGTATTTTTCCTAGACCTCCAAGTAAATGATTTACCAATTAAGGTATGTTAAGTTATTTCAGCATTGCATTGATTTAGCATATATAGTTAAAATTACGATAATATTAAACATATATAAAGTTTTTATTGTATAGAAATTGTTTAATTAATACTTAATTTGTAAGTTAAATTTTTAGCTATAATTACCACTTTGCAACTAACTTTGGATTTACATAATAACTTGAATAAATTTTGACACTTCCATCGTTAGCTCTCTGTTCTGATGTTAATTATTGGTCAACGTAATTAATTTTTTTAATTGTTATCGAAACGTTTAAATTTGTAAAAAATAAATAAATATACACGATTACATACTCAACAGATAAGTATTTTAATCCCTAGATTACCTTAGCTCAAGTACACCGAAGATCTAACCACGATCCGCAATTGGTTTACCTATAGTGCATAAAAATTATATTATTTTCAGACAATATGCTACTATTAAGAACACTTTATATTATGTATTAGTCATCTTACCAAATATGTGTCAAAAGTGTATTTACTGATTGCTTCAGATATATAATTAATAGTTATTTGTATTACAAGGTCAGAAATGTAGTTTTGCGAGTATGAACAGAATTGCGGGGCGAGGAGTCATCCAATTAATATGATAAGGCTTACGTGATTTATAATAGGTGTACAAAACTTTGATATCGTGTTCGGGAAGTCATTTTAAGAAAAAAATGTTATATGAAGATAGGTCGTATTTTGTTTATTTATTGAACTATCGGATTTAAATTTTATTGAATTAGAAATAATCATTAAAGTAGAACTTTAAAATCCACTAGCCATGGAAATAAAACATAATTTGTGAAACATTTAAGTTGATAGTTGTCAAAATGAGTGAGTTTAGTATAGCTGAATATGCAGATATTGTTTATCTGTATGGGTATTGTAATGGTAACGGTCTTCAGTTGTACTTTTAATGATTATTTCTAATTCAATAAAATTTAAATCTGATGTAGTTCAATAAATAAACAAAATACGACCTATCTTCATATAACATTTTTTTCTTAAAAATGACTTCCCGAACACGATGTCAAAGTTTTGTACACCTATTATAAATCACCCTGTATATTATGTGAAATCGTCAGGTCGTTTGATTGACCGAGACATTTTATCCAGGAGCGGTCACCAAATTGAGGTCAAACATTACCGAAAACATATTGAAAAAGGTTGGATCGTTTATCCTGCGAACACGGACCTTCACCGTTGACCTATATTTGTGAGGAATCGGTTATGTATAGCGATGAATAAAAGTTTACACAAAAAATGGTTTTGAATGACACTCATGTTCCCATAGATTATCAAATGACCTTTGAACCAATATAGGGCACAATATGAGGTACACATCTAAATTGGTTAATATTACTTATCCAAAACAAATTCGAAAAAGTTGAACCGTTTACCTTTACCCTATAATCGCAGATACAGACACCTTGCCCTCAACGGAAAATGATTTTTCTATAGCACTCATATGATGTCACTAGTGAACATAACACATATAAATTACGAGACAAAATTACAAATTCATATGAAATTCAATCATTTACAGTAGTTCACGTAATACAGATAATCGCTACACCCGGTATATTGCAATCACAACAGGAGTTAAATCGTTGGGTGAATGTAGCCACAGAAGCTAGAATTAATTAAGTCAAAATTGGAAGCTAACCCTGTTTGGGTGCGGCCTATCAAGTCACTTTCAATGATTGAATTGAAGTTTTACTTGCGATTGAGTGCAAAATAACCAAAATTAATTAGTGAATATATATATATATATATATATATATATATATATATATATATATATATACCGTTTTAGATAAAAGGATATTGTGAAAGTGAACTGCTGGAAGCACCTTAAATATATAAAGTTAATTAAAAGTAACAATTGTCAATTATTTGATTACACACAATTAATATTATCATTATTCGTTGTAGAAATTCACTAAGAACCTCCTAGGTGTATTTGAAATTTACACAATCGTGTAACCAGGTGATAAGAAAAAAACTGACCTTATTTGAGCTTACAAATTTCGGGTATTATTCAATGATCTAGCAGCCTTCACGTATATCTATTAGTCAAAACATGACTAACAGATTGGTACAATACGCTCAAGACAGAATTGGGTTTTCGAAAAAAATTTTTTTGTAATAAATGAAAAGATACTTTTATAACAAAATTATTTTTAGTTTTTTTCGCTCCAATTCAAAAGTTATATTACATTAAAAATACATTTTGAACCCAGTACCGGAAACACGCCGGAAGTTCCCGAACAAACCAGAGCGCGTGTGACGTCGCAATGTTTAGTTTTACTCATCGTAACATACAGCTGATACAGTGTTTTATCTTTTAATCGATTTAATCTTGTTATTATCGTCAATATATTGATAAATATATCGAAAATGTCAAACCTTAAAGGTTACGTGCTTTTATAATAATATAGTAATTAATAATTATTGATGTGAACGTATAAATTGAATAAATAGAATTCGATAATAAAATTTTTAACTAAACTCCAGAATCACAACTTTTAAAATCATAGCATCAAAAAATTTCTATGAATAATTTAAAACGATTAAATAATAAATTTGTACACGGTTATTGAATGGTTTCGGTTTAATTTAGTATTTTATATTATAAATGTATTTTAAATTTTAAAAGTGTATATAATATAATTATAAGTGTATATAATGGTGGTTCTTCGGTTGTTATAATAGCATTTAAATAATTCTCATGATTTGATGTTTTTACCTGAAAGAAGACATGGAGAATTATATTTACTACACTACAATGGGAAGTAGAGCAAAATTAAAGTAGTACCGCATAAGTTTAGTTGTCAACCTAACCGCAAACTTTATCACATATGATTAAACTAGCTATTATAAATTTCGGATATTTTTAGTCAATTTACATGTAGAAGTCGTTGACACTGTACTATTGAGAATTAATTGAACATTATGACGTCTCCAACATGCCGACTAATCGTGGCGCGTTTGTAGTCATTCTGTTTCACATTTTATCAATTTTAAATTGCTTATAAGTCAAAAAAAAATTTTTGCATCGACTATTAATATAATTTATGGTAAAGTTTTAAAATACATAAAAAACAATGGATAATTTTTTTTTTCAATAACGCAATTGGAATCTCTAGTCGAAAGCTGGGTCACCGCTTTGGGGTCTCATACAAGACCGTAAAGGGAACTTGGTCAAGAAATGGTATAGTTTATAGAATGTTAAATTATAGTGCTGTGGTAATTTAACATATAATTGGTAAAGCATTTGCTTGAAGGTCTAGGAAAACACACATAAGTAGTTGAAATTAAATTAAAATTACAAATTACAAAAAACGTTCTGCATTATGCTTTTCATTGTTAATAACACTTCCACTTATTGATAAAGATATCTCTTTGTTAGATTTAACTGGGTTATTTTATTTGATGTGATGTTTGGATTTGTGAATACTTCTATCATTTTCAAATTGAAGTTTTGACAACTTTACACTTACATCATAACTCGATTAAATTTTGTTAAATGTGTTTTTGGCTGACAAATTTCATTGTTAGCTTTCGCCGTAGAGAGTGTTCTGATTTGTCATTTTAAGGCAGTTTAACAATATTTAATTTTTAATGACCTAGTTATTTTTTACTAAAATTTACTTTTATAGTTGGCTTTATACGTTTCTCAAACTGTTATATTAATAGCAGGCTGATGTTTATGTTTTAATTTTTCAACTTTGACAAAATTGTTTACAACATCTTTAACAATTTTAACAAATATTACTACTGACGAAGATAACTGTAAGTGTTATCGAAAGTTTAGATTGTATAAGTTAAAATACACCATTAAAACACCTAAAAAATAAGTATTTAATTATGAGTGATAATTGTGAAAGTTTACATTTTCATATAAGGCATATATCTCATTAACAGTAGTATCTTCCCACACCGTAACTCTGGATTTTGCTTCAGTGTTCTTTGCCAATTGCCGAGAAGCATATAATTTTTTTTACTTTACAATCAGCGATACAATTTGTTCATCTAATAGAAGTTTCAAAGCACCAGCTACGGATTGTATAGAATTAGAAGGTATATTTACTGCATTAAAGGAAGTCCAACTATTATAGATGCATCGTCATCAGTTTCGACCTGTAACAAAGCATCTTCATCAATAAATTCCCACGGAGAATCTAATAGACCATGGTCAATACTATCAGCTATGGAAGAATTTGAGGAAATATCATCCGGAAGGTAATTTGGATCGCAGTCCGAATTGTCTGCGTACGGATCTTCGTCGGTGTATTCTGACTGTTCGTCTAAATCAGAATTATTTACAACCACAGTTGTTTCATCATCAAGACTACCTGCAAAGTAACATGGTAATCTCTAAACGGTTATTGTAAGAGGTAATATTAAAATAGCTAATGACGAATGCGGTGGAATTTGACTCACGCAAGGTTGCATTTCTACCGAATTAAGCACATAGGTAACTGACGTAGCTTTCAATTAGTATAAATAACGCCGAAATTGAACGTGTATTTCCGAAGATATTCGTTTCGCGCGAAGGAACAGACTGAAGCAAACGCTTACCGCTTACATTGGACGTGTTAATGTTTCAACAAGCGTGCAAGCCAATCCAATGAATTCCTGTAGTAAGTTGTAAGATTATTCAAATACTGAAATATGGATGTGCAAAGTTTGAGGAAAGATTGTGTGAATTATTTAAACACATGTTCTGAGCGTGGAAAAATGTCGCTCTGTTTGAAAAGAGTCATTATTGTTACGTTGTATAGGGGTAAGGGGAATAAGAATGATTGTAAAAATTACAGAGGGATCAGTTTGTTTAGCGTACCTGGTAAGGTATTTGGAAGTGTGTTGATTGACATAGAACGTGCATGCAGAGTAAGATTTGGGACGTTCTAGGTGGCTTCATACCTCGGAAGGGAATGCGTGTATCAGATGGTTACTCTGCAGCTGGTGATTGAGACATATTTGAATGTTAGAAAGAAGCTGTACTGTGCGTTTGTAGACTTGGAAAGAATATGGAAGGAGTAAAATGTCTAGTAAATGGAAGAAGGATCGTATATGACGGTAGTGGAGTCTGCGTCAGGGTGAGAGGGGGCTTGCGTGAATACTTCAAAATGGAACAAGGAGTTAGATAAGTCCCCATAGTTGTTTAATGTATTCCTGTATACATTTTTTTTATCAAAGTATGTACTGATGTAAGTGTTTAGTGACGTGAATGTACGTGTTTGGTGATGAAGTCTGTGAGAGTGTGGATCTAAAGGTAAACGTGGAAAAAATAAAAGTTAAATTGTGAATATAAGAAACAGCGTAGGTTCCAGATGAAATTGTAGAACAAGTGGACAGATTTGTGTATTTGGGTTTAATGCAGATGATGAAATTGAGAGGTATGTCAAGCAGGGAGGAAGTGCACGGACCATAATGAAAAATGAGAGCATGAGCATAGTTGCGAAACGAGTGATATACATCAGTACTGTAAGAAAGTGATGCTTGGGTATATGAGAAAAAGCACGAAAGTGAAATAAACGCTATGGGGACGAGAATTTTTTGGAGCGTATCCTGAAAAACACGAGATGATACAGTGAGAAATGAGTAGATAATGAATGAGTGTGGCGTGAAAAAGACGATGGTATATTTGTATATAAGAAGTGTACTGCGTTGGTTTTTGTCATATTGAAAGAATAAACGAGGAAAGATTGACAAGATATATGTAGGTAAAGTTAGGGTAAGACTGGGTGTGACTAAGGTTACAACAAAAGTAATTTTTACATATATTTAATTTTATTTCAAACTTACATTTTCATTGGACAGTAGTGAGAAAATTGTTATACACACTTTATTTGATTTTAAATTTATACTTTTCATTAGAGCGAACTTATTTAAGAATGCCAGGCCTTGAACTCACAAATTAAAAAATTCTTTACATTCCATTTGAAAGTTTACAAATGTCTGTATCTCTGCCTGTTCATTCAAACGATTTCCTTCTTTAGTCCATATACCAAAGACTATACTAAAAACTTGTTCACATCCGGCTGCACAGGTACAGATAAAACGAAAGAAACCAGTTTTTCTAACATAGCTCCAACACCGACTTCAACAGTTGAAAAAAATTTTGCCCACCTCAGGTCCACTCTTTCGACTGATTTTGCAATAGTATCTTGAATCTCCCTGAAAACGCAAAAATCGTTTACCCTCGTCTATGTTTATCTTTAGATGATTGGCCAAAGTGGAAAGCATGCTAATTTTACTGTATTCGAAATTGTCATAATTGTACCATTTATTGAGAAATCTGTCTGTGAAACGTTGCCTTGTCTATTTCGTTCAATTAAATGGTCTTTGGCTGAGCTACCAAAAAATGCATCATTTTTTCTGTTTGTTATTTTCAGGCGAATGTCAATCATGACAACCTGCAGTTCTGTGCTAGTAATATAATTGATTTCAAGGACTTTGATATTATTATTGAAAATCTGCATTACATTGTGCAAAAAGCAGCAGCAGCAGAAAGGCAACGAGATTTCTTCTTTGAATACTTCCCAAACAATTGCACTGCACTCATCTTATCCCTCTTCGATAAAGTACGCCCTCAAAGCTGGCCAATTAAAAAGCAAATACTGTATTACTGGCAACAAAGATAGCCACCTGGTTGTAACATGGCGCAAAATCTCGCGCTACCCAGTATTAAAAAACGTGTGAAAATCTTTCAAGCTCTCTGTTTGTTTGGCGTATGCTGAAAATTCACTTTTTAAGACTAATGCTTCCGCATCAAATTTGATACCTTTTAATGCAGATTTTGTGCAGTTGTGGAGTATGTGGAACTTCAATTATCAATTTGAAGTTTCTGATACACGGAATTGTTTATACTATAATTGACGCAAGCGTTATCCGCCGCAAACGAAATAACTCGACAGATCTGTTCTTTAATGTCACTACTTTTTTCTTGGGGATCACGGTAAAAATCTAACAGACATTTTTTGCCAAAGAAGAATCGGGGAATAGGGTGATGAAGAGTTTGTTTGCGCGGTCCTGGCTATTATAGCTGTGATGGGGTTTAATCCCTTAATACACTGAAGTAGCATCAATCGCAGATACATTGTCCTCTTCTTTTGAAGCCTTAGGCTTCGTGAAAAAGCTCGAAATCGATTGCGAACTTTCTATATTAGAAACTGGTAACTTGTGTTACTTGCTTTGAGAATGTGTAGTTAGAGCTCTAATACCCTCGTGCTTAATGTTAATTTTAGAACGACAGAGTGTACATTCTCCATTGTAGTTGTCACTTTTCACAAGCCAATCAAATTCAGTTAATCACTTTTTTGTATGATTGTGGACCTGAACAGGATAAATAAGGCCTATCGTGCTAAAGCACTCAGGAACACTTAGTAGGATGGATAGAGGGATAATGAATTGCCAATAGATGCCTATGAACAGCTACCTTAAATTTTCTCATATCATAAGTGAGAGGAAAACAGGAACTAGGGAGATCATTCCAGAGTTTAGAAGCCGTGTAGAAAAATGTGGATTGCGCCCGTTTGGTACGACAAGTGGAGATTTGTACTGCATACTGATGATGTGAATGAGCGAACCGAGTGTTTCTCGCAAAGATAGCCGGAGATGGTATCAAAGAATGTAATTCACCAGCACAATAGCCGTTGTAATAACGATAATACAAAGAAAGAACTGAAACCATCCTTCTATGCTCAAGGGACTGTATGTGAGAAGTTAAGGACGGGTCATTTATAAGCCTAATCGCTCTCTTTTGAATACGATCAACGATATCGAGAGCGTATTGGGGAGCACTAACCAGAGGTGAGAATTATATTCCAGATGAGGCCGAATTTGGGCCTTATACAACAGAAGGAGTTGTCGAGAGGTAAAGTACTGCTTAGATCTGTACAAAAAGCCTATTTTACGAGCAGCTGTTTTGGTAGCTGACAGAAGATGGTCAACCCATGAGAGATTTGAAGATACAGTCATACCCAATAGAGTAATAGAGTCTGAAAACTTAAGAACTGAGCCATTCATACTTACAACAGGAAATGATCGATCTTTTTGGCGGACATAAGGTTTTGTTAGCATTAAATTTAACTAGATTATTGCTTCCCCATTCGAGAATACGTTGAATGTCTTTGTTGATTGAATTTGCCATTTCAGCTTTAATTTCCTGATTTGACATAGAAGGTGGATTATCACTATGAGTAGACTGAGATGAACTACAGTGAAGAGTACTATCGTCAGCAAAGCAATGGATGGGGTTAGTTGTTGAAGAAATAAGGTCGTTTATGTACAGCAGAAAAAGTGTAGGCGCTATAACGGATCCCTGTGGTACGCCCGCGTTAATTCTAATTTCTTTTGAAAAAAAGCCATCAACTACGACACGTATTCGTCTTTTATCAAGGAAACTAGAAACCCAATTGATGAGCGTCTCATTTAACCCAAACGAGGTGAGTTTGGCAAGTAAACACTTATGCCAAACTTGGTCAAATGCCTTTGAGGCATCTAAAGCGACTACAACTGTTTCACCGGACTGCTTTACTGTATTGTTCCAAACTTGGGTCACATATGAAAGAAGATCGCCTGTTGAACGACTTTGCCTAAACCCATATTGGTGGTCACTAAGGAGTTTGTTAGTTTCAAGGAACGTGAGCAGTTGCTGATTTATGGCTTTTTCCATCATTTTAGACAAAATGGAAGTGATGGCAATTGGTCGGTAATTTGAGGCATCGGTCTTATCACCTTTTTGGGAATAGGTTGAACATTTGCTAATTTGTCCTGAAACACCGTTGAATATTTTCTCTTCTTTCGTGACGCTCGTGGAGGCGTAAGGCACTTACTTGAATGACTGTCTTTTATCGAATAAACACTTGCACGACGTGTGTTTGTTCAACGAACGCAGTAATATCAGCACACGCGGGAGAAAATCAAGCAATACTAATTGTAATTACTGAGTTGACTAAACTCCCCTCCCCACGTACGTGTGATTCACAGAAAACTGCTCTGCCACTTGCCAGTGTTGCTGTTGCCAGATCAGAGGATTTCTCCCTAGATCTAGGTGATTTTCTGTCCAACTTCAAATACCGGGAGAATTTTAATTATTACCAAATACTTCCTGGAGGCGGGAGATTTTCATTTTTAGGGCCCAATTCCTGGAGAATTCCGGAAATGCGGGAGAAGTGGCAATCTTAGGTGTGACAAATTTTGAAAGTTGTGGTTTAATGCAGAAGAAGGGCGATTAACAAAAGGAAGATAAGGAGTTTTAGATGTGTCAGAATCAGTGAATGAATCTTGCGGAAGCGAAAGACGTATGCAAAGATGGAAAGAAATAGGAAAGTAGATAAAAGAAGTAGTTTTGTCCATAGTTATTAAGATAGAAAATTGGTAAATAACTCAAAATGGGGTTAAGTAATTCAAAATGTAGAATAAATACTCAAAACCTTTCCCATGAAAAATTAATTTTATTAGCATAAAGTTAGCATCTATAACTTTTTTTTTAAATATACTGCGACATGTTTCGATAAAAAATTTGTCATCATCAGGCTAATCAAAAAAGTTACATCAAAAAGTAAATTGCTATGGAAACCATAACAAAATGGAATTAATAATAATGCTAATAAGTTGAGTATTAAATTTTAAGTAAAACTGCAATTAAAAGGAGAACTATTTGTAGCCTCCACTGCTATCACGACACTAAAACTAGAAAGCTGAAGGCCCCTAAGTCAAAGGTCGGCAACGCCAATAGCACTCCTGAAGAAAAATAGGTGAATCAAGTAAGCTGGTAAGAAGAAGAAGTAAAATTGGCTCCAGTATGTGGTCTCCTCTACCAACACAGAATAGACCGCCAGGACTGAAGGCCCTGAACGGAATATCTGGCTACCCCTACTGGAACTGGTCTAGGTCAAGTAGTCGAAAAAATTATTATTTAGGTTAAACGTACCATTACATATACTGGAAACATAGATAAATTCAATAAAGGCAAGGTTAAAACAAACCAGTGCAACGACGGAAATAACAAAATAAATTTGGAAAAATATAAAAGTCATTTAACGAACTCCATGGGGAAAAGTTGTAATTAATTAAAATTTATTGAAATTCTAAAGTCTTTTTCAACGTTGGTTATTAAATAAGTAAATCTTGTTATTTCTTGATAATCCAGTCATGTCCTTCAGGGATGTTTTAGGAATATTTTATTTTTTATTAGTTAATCAATGCTTTAGAATTTCAATAAATTTTGATTAATTATAACTTTTCCCCATGGAATTCGTTAAAAAACATTTATATTTTTCCAAATTTATTTTATTTCCGTCTATGGACTGGTTTGTATAAATATTTAATTTCGCAACTGATCTACGATTATGTTTTAACCATACGTTTATTGAATTTATCTACGTTTCCGGTATATGCAATGATACGTTTAACCTAAATAATAATTTTTTCGACTACTTGACCTAAGTCAGTTCCAGTAGGGGTAGCCAGATTTTCCCGGTCAGGGCCTTCAGCCCTGGAGGTCTATTCTGTGGTGGTAGAGGATACCACATACTGGAGCCAATTTTACTTCTTCTTCTTACCAGCTTACTTGATTCACCTATTTTTCTTCGGGAGTGCTGTTGACGTTGCCCACCTTTCACTTAGGGGCATTCAGCTTTTAGTGCCGTGGTCGGTGAAGGCTACAAATAGTTCTCCTTTTAATTACAGTTTTACTTATTCTCTTACTTCTTCCAAATTAGTTTTCAATTTTATCTTAAATTTATTACTTTATCAATTTGTTAAATTCAGAATTAAAATTTAATACTCAACTTGTTAGCTTTATTATTAATTCCATTGTGTTATGGTTTCCATAATATTTTACTTTTTGATGTAACTTTTTTGATTAGCCTGATGATGACAAATTATTTGTCGAACCATGTCGCAGAATATTTAAAAAAAGGTTATAGAGGACTAACTTTATGCTAATAAAATTAATTTTTCATGAGGAAGGTTTTGAGTATTTATTCTATATTTTGTTATGTGATGTGGTATGTTATGTTCAAACTTTTCTTTACCTATTATGGTATAGTTGATACACGAATCTCAAATAAATTAAACCACAAACCTTTTGGAAAACTAGTTTTATTAATCACGAAAGACAATTACAATGATGAATTAAATAAAACTCTCATAACAAGAAAATACTGTACAATACACTATAATACAAATTACAGAAAATATTTGATGGATATCAAAAACATAATTCAAAAACAGCAATGAATCTTGTCACATTAAATTAATGCAAATAACAAGAACTCTTCCACCACAACACAATCACAACAATAACTTAGGAATTCTTGAATACTGAGAATATGTATAACACAAAAATCCCAAGTAATGATATTTATAAATATTTATAAACGTATACATACTTTTTTTTATTAGTTACACTGATTCTTAATTTTAATTCAAATATACATTATATCCTACACCAAAGAGATTTTATATTCTTATACTATTATGTTACACAGAACTACAAACTCAAAAACAAGATATAACGAATACCTAAAACACGATCATATTACATATAACACGACGTTAAAATAGATAACAATTCTTTTACATCTCAACTGGGTTTACAATAAATTACGAATGCCTGAATACCAAAAAAGTGTAAAACGAAAGCGACTTAATGAAAACAGATTTTCAAGCAACAATACTTGTAAACAAGTACATCATTTTTTTAATGTTCAATTATACATTCATCCATTCACAATGTAAATATATGCAAATACAAAATGTTACCCTACAACAATGACATTTAAACTCCTTTGTACCGTAAGAATTATATAAAAGTATTATATTATAGGTATTTCAAGGCACGTCATTAATGCAACTAACATCTTAGATTTATCAGTTTTAGAATCATATTGACGTACGAAATAGTAATATGACGAAATAGTAATAATGAAATTTTCAGAAGACATGTATTTTATTCCTATTAATAAACGATTCCATTGCACATTCCAATGCAACCTCACGTTACATCATTGCCGCCGTGCAGTTAAGGGTAAACACAGTAATTGGTCGTTATGATCGAATTCTTCGATACGTCGATCGTAAAATGATCCGGAAGAGCTACAAGCCGAAGAGCACGATTTTTGTGATCAATGGTGCGTCTAGGACGTCCGAGACGCAGTCGTTCCCATTATTTTCTGATCATCTTCGCCAACATAAGGAAATTGTGGCGACACTGCGTCCCATGCGAGCTGCAACATTACGAATTGATAATCCAGCTTCTCGTAGACCGATTATTCTGCCACGTTCAAACTCGGTTAACTGATGGAAATTTGCAAGATGTCGTACAGGAGGCATTATTTCAACTTTAATGTGTTTACTTATTAAGCTTACAAATATGCTTAACATTGACACTTAAGTAACTATGTCAAATGAAAGGAAAGAGTTTTTGTTTCATCGTCGATGATTACTTGATTAATCTTTATTGTATCTTGCTGAAATTTTCATCGTATCTTAATAAGAATAAAATACACGTTTCTGAAAATTTCATTAAAATACATCAGCGTTTACTGGGTGTTCATTTATTTATGGCGACCAGTTATATGACGTGCCAAAATTCTTGTATTAAGTCCATCACATTTCAACACATATGTCATAAGATCACACAAAATCACACCATAATATTGTCTGGACTGGTTAGTCGGTCATAATTAAGTGCAGTTTGCTTAACCCATGGCCAAAAATGAACATTAAGGCAGGAGGTTGCTTTAAGGTGTGATACATGTGATGAGTACTATGGTTACAGTAAGTAAAGCAAGATTTACGTGCTAAATAACTCAGGAACACTTAGGAATATGGATAGGGAGATGTAAAATGGCCAAGAGATGCCTATGAACGGCTATCTTAATTTTTCATATCATAAGAGAGAGGAAAACAGGAACTAGGTAGATCATTACAGACTTTAGAGGTGGTGTGGAAGAATGTGGATTACGCCTATTGGTACAAGTGGAGATTTGTATTGCATATTGATAATGTGAACGAGCGCACCGAGTGTTCCAATCAAATGTGACCCGAGATGTTATCAAAGAATATAATTCAGCACCACAATAACCATTGTACTACCGATAGTAGAAAAAAAAACGAAACAATTCTTCTACACTCAAGGAACTGTATGTGAGAACTTAAGGATGGGTCATTTATAAGTCTTATACAGCTTATATCTGTACAAAAAGTCTATTTTACGAGCAGCCGCTTTACTATCTGGCAGAAGATGGAACCTATGATACATTTGAAGATACTACCATTCCCATCATAGTAATAGAATATTTTTGGCGAAGACAAGACAACAGAGTTTTGTAAGCATTAAATTATATTATTACTTCACTACTCAGGGATACGTTGTATGTCTTTGTTGAATGAAATTGCCATTTGTGCTTTAATGTCTTGGTTTGGGATAGAAGGTGGATTACTGTTGTGAGTAAACTGAGATTTACTGTAATGAAAAGTGCTATCGTCAGCAAATCTATGGACCGGGTTAGTTGTTGAAGAAATAAGATCATTTATGCATAGCATAAATAGTATAGGTGGCCCACCCACACCAACTTCTTTTGAAAAAACACCATCGACTACAACACTTTATCGTCTTTTATCAAGGAAGCTAGAAATTCAGTTGATTTCACCCAAACGAGGTGAGTTTGGCAAGTAGACACTTATGTCAAACTTGGTCAAATGTTTTTGAGATATCTAAAGCAACCACACCTGTTTCACCGGATTGTTCTAATGTACTGTTCGAAATTTGAGTCACATATGAAAAATTACCTGTTGAACGACTCTGCCTAAAACCATATTGGTGGTCGAAGAGTTTATGAGTTTCAAGGAAAGAGAGCAGTTGCTTATTGATGGTCTTTTCATGACTTTAGACAAAATGGAAGTGATGGCAATTGGCCGGTAGTTGGAGGGATCGGCCTTCTCACCTTTTCTGGGAATTGGTTGAACATTTGTTAACTTGCATGGTGAAGGACATTTCGGGAAAATATTTCTTTATAACAAATCACTGGGATACTATCAGGGCCAGTCGCCTTATTGGGATCAAGCCTACTGATGATCGATTCTAGGACACTGTATCAAAAATGAATTGGTTTCATAGCGTATAAAAAAGAGGTGAATAGGCGTACATCTTTTCCAGAATCATTAACACACAAGCTTGATGCAAATAAATTAAAAAAAAAAGATTTTGTGTAGAGAATCAGCAACTACAGATCCCTCAAAGCATGTCATGTGGAGAAAAGTTTTTACTTTAGCTAATGACCAAATTGTACGACTGCTCAAAGGAGAAGTAGCTAATGCATTTTCGTTGTTCAAACAACTTTTTAGCTTTAGTGATAACTCTTTTGCAGGTATTTATTTTTTTAAAGATATTACATTTGAACAAGCCTTATTGAACCAATATTGGAAACGATAATAATCTATACGATTTTATTTTTTGGGAACGCATAATTGTCCTTAATAATGACTTCAGATACTGAAAGAGCATTGTCCGAAGATGAGGACGACTTAAAACAATATTCACGCCATGGAAAGGTAACAAAGAAATCCCGTAAACCACTTCATTTAACTGACTTAAAAGACCGCAAGGTTCTATCATTGTTGGGAACAACAGAGGAATTAAGGTCATGAGAAGTTATTTCTATTAGACAATGGCCAGGTAGACCTAGTGGGGAAAGAACTGAAGTTTTATAGACAAGTGTATTTGATTGAAGGAAGAGATCTAGAAGATGTAGGGTTAGGGATTCTTGTGTATTCAGAAATCATTGGTGTCAGATCACATGAGTTAACAAATGTTTCATTAAGTAATTTTCATCTAGTAGTAGATGAAAATTGAAGCCAATTTGAGTTATAAACATTGAAATCTCCTAGAACTGAAATATCGCAAGAAGATAGTCCACTTTCATACTAAGGTAATCGAGGAAGTCTGGACCAAGTACAATTTTTTATTCCCCAAAGAATAAATCCTCTTGCAAGCGATGTTGTCCTTGAGGTAGATACACTTCTCGTTTGTATCGAAAGTTAAGGTAAAGATTTTATTAGGGAAATTGCAGGTCGGATGAATTGAGGTTTTCGGAAAAGACTTGTGTTTCAGACAGAAATAAAGTGTCAGGTTATAATTATTCAAAATGCTGATGAACCGCGTTAAGATTAGACCTGATACCGCGGATGTTACAATAATGGAAAAGAAAGTCAGTACTTTCGATGACTAAGGCCGCTTGGACCCTGCCCTCCTGTACATCCGAACGGGTCAGGATTTTACGTCTGCTACTTATTACCCTAGAAACTACAGTCATCTTTTTCTTTTTATTTTGGATTTTCAAACCGATAGGAAGACAGTGATAGCGAAAGGAAGAATAGAATGAAAATCAGAAAATCGGAAATCCAATATTAAGGAGCTTATGGTAAAGGCCGGGGAGGTACCACCTCCAGCTGGCATGGGATGCACATGCCTTACAAAGTTTCTGTTGGAAACTAAATAACTTAAAAACGCCTCAATTTATGGATGTTTAACAAAAGTACCTTTTCTACGCAGAACATCAGTTCATGAGATAGTACGCTATAACTTTGAAACTGCTGTAATTACTGGCTTGGAACCAAAACCTTAGAGTACTACACCACTGCAAACAACGGAAGATGACTCCATTGAAAAATGGCTAGACATACTGTGGAATATCCCTAAGTTTAAAGAAGTTTCGGTCTTTAATTTACTACGCACACTCGAAGAGAATGCCACTTGCGTATTTTCAAATATATCTTATATCACAGGTATCTATATAGTTTATTTAGTAATTAGTAGTATTTACGTATTTCATGGGATTTATACATGTTTGTGATGTAGGTTTTATGTTTAGATTTAGTAGCGCATTAAAAGTAGTAATACAGTATTTACTGTATTTAATGGTGCATTAGTGTAGTACTTAATAGAATTAAAGCGTATTGTAATTATAAGTGATACGTATTTTTTTATTTAGGGCAAGCCATGGGAAATTCTAAAAGGTTCTATTAATCTGTACGGGTATAGTAGTAACTTGTTGTTTGCGATTTCAAGCTGTGTAAATTTGGAAATTTTTCATTCAAACAAATGCGAGGGTAAAGTGTTCTATCATCAGCTATGTATTTGACTATTAGTGTTAAAAGGAGTTAAAGCAAGTGTCGATAGCGATCCCTGGAGGACTGCTGCCAAATGTTAAATATCAGAAGTGTCCTTCGGCATACATAGATACTTTAATTTGGCTAGAAGCTTGTTTATAAAAGAAATGGTCTTAGATATATGAAATTTCGCATGGAATTTGATAAATCTATGCCAGATATACGTGATTTGGGTAAGATTAAACGAGGATCTATTTTGAGTAGTGTTGTCATCCATTCATTCATTCAATGAGGGTCCCCATACAAAATTCTTAGTTACACTGAAAAATATTGCTAGAACTTTTAATGAATAGTCTCATTTCGTAGTCCGATGAGACAGAGTTGTTAGTATTGGAAGAGGGGGATTAATATGTGAATTGAGAGTAGAATTGGTAACAAGTTGTTTGAGTAATGGATAGATATACTAATACTGTTTTCACAAAGCAGAACGTCCGTGATGTGGGTGTTGGAAGCGTCTTAAGATTCCTCCATTAATTAATTATAATGATTTTTTGTCTGTTAGTTTTTGGAGTGGTGTGTAAAAATCATTTATCTGCCTGGTTCTAGACGAAACTATTGTATGTTATGTTGAATTATAAGAACAACAAACAAAATACAGCTACGTACCACATAAAATTAAAAAACACCGAACGCGTTTCAATAGCGGTCGATGATGGTAGCGTAGCTATTGAAACATGTTTTGTGTGGTACATGGGTGGATTTTGTTTGTGACAGATCCTGCCACAGTTCCAGTGTTCCAGATTTTTCAATTGAATTCTAAGGCTTTCCTTAAGGTGGCTTGGAAGATTTGATGATATGGGAATGAATGGCCGAATCCCGATTAGAATTATATTGGTAATTTGAGCACATATTTCCGATGGGAAGAGAAGGAATAAAGAGTTCCATAGAAATAAAGAGTAGAAACTTCTTACTCTATCATAATTTGCAGTTTTAAAGTGTCATACAGTACGTGGCGGTACGAGTTATGTGGAACTTCGAATTCTATTAGCCAAGAGGCTGTTACTAGCTTGCGGTCGGAGTTTCCCAGTGGATCAGAGAAGGGCACTTTGTAAGGCTTAAGATACGTAGTAAAAAATAAATCCAGCGGTAATACACTTTGTGTGTCAGAAGGTGTAAGAACGTTCCTTGATATGATTTGTAAGACGTTGGCTAATGCCGTACGCTCCTACCATTGTAGGACAATTTAATCCAGGAACCAGTTTACTTAATATAACCACTGTGCTAGAATTGAAAAATTCGATAAATGAGCTAGTAGATTGAAAGCGATTGGTATAGCTAATAAATTTTGTAATTTTTGTAGTAAGTTTCAACCAGAAAATGTCTGGGTCCTTTCTCTCTGAACCAGGAGATCAATAAACTTGCGAACTTCTTCCGTGCAGAGGGAACGAAGGCCATTATTCTAGGTAGTGGTGGACAGAGTTTAAATTGCTGTTTAATGTGTAAATGTTTGAACTTTCGGTCTCTTTTTTGGGAGATCCAAGCAGAAATGCCCTTTACTTCCCAAATTTTTTGTTCGAGAAGCTGTCTTTAGTTGATATTATTGATGGAAAAAGGAATTGTTCTATAAATAGTAATGATAGGAAAGCAAAACAGAAATAATGTAAGAATAAGTATCAAACAATCCATGTATCCGCAGAGTACTGTCCTGCTCAAGGTTCCGATGCCTTTATTATCCGTCACATGGTATGTTATATCAAACGGTACTTAACACGATGCTAAAAAAATCAGAAACTAAAAACAGAGTCATGTGCTAGTCGACCTCGAGCAATAATAGTTCTTAAACAACATTTTAGAAAATTAAAATAGGGAACCGTTAGAAACAAAAAATTAGGTAACACGAATGTTACGTTAATCCTATGAGTTGTTCTGCGAGTGCGCACTTTTGTGTTATCTATTTAATAGTTCCTAACAAAACATAACAAAATTTTACATTCAGAAATCTAGAAGATCGAGGAAAAAGGTCGTTTGTGCGCCTCTATACCTTTCTTTTTAAAACCATTCCAATAGAAACCCTCAAAAAGTATTTTTAAAATCATTAGGACTTTTTTTTACACGATCCGCCCAACAAAAAATTCCTCCTTAATAAAACAAAAAATACATATACATTTTAACTGACAAAATAAGAATCTCGATATTTGTGCAAGGTAATGGATTCCAAAAGTGCAAATTGACAATGAAATGTCAATAACGTGTTAAATAGGTTATGTCGTTCTGATGAAAGTTGAAAAATACTTATAGGCAATAGCAGAAGTTATCCTAAATATCTAGTGTGAACCACAACTTTCCAATCTACAACATTTAATTAAAAGATAAGAAATAATTTTAATAATATTTTTTTAGGATAATTATGCGACCTCTTTTATAATAAGTTCATTACGAAAACAGGCAACATTGTTTAAAACAAAATAATAATCTATGGCGAAATGACGTTTAAAACTTCATGTCAGATAGAGATTAAATATCGATAATACAGCTTAAGCATCGTAAATCATATTTATTTCGCTTGACATTAAAAAACTTTCAAGAAAAGTTATGTAAAATTAAATTTTCTTTAAAAGATATGTCTACACGTCTTCTTATAAAAGTAATCGTTACTCAGATATTGAAAAAAAGGCTTAAATTCTACCTTAGGAATTTTTTTGTCGCTAAATTACGCCTCGTATCAAAAAATTGAATAGAACATAATTAACCGATATGTTAAAGGTCTATATCTAGGTATTAGGGGCAACTGCCCCTAATAAGCCCCCCTCTTCGCCGCTGAATTTCGCCCAAAATCTCATCAACTCCAATCCAAATGAAAACAAGCTTAAATACAAAATGTTAATTACGTAGGTGTTTTCGTTCCAGACCTCATGGCCGATCTTGGCAAAACTTGAGCAAATGTTGTAGATGAGCTAATAATTCGATCTAGCGATAGTGAAAAAAAAAGGCGATTGCATAACCTTCTATACCTACATGTAGGTTGGAACGTAAAAATTAAAACATTTTTTAGAACTCCCCGTAAAATTTAAAGTAGTTTTGCCCTTATTGTATATCATACACGAAAAATACAATAGGTTTAAAAAAAGTATGTTTGAACCCCTATTTTTTTCGTGTTAACCTCGATTCTAAAACAACAGTCCGTCCAATCGGAGCTGAAAATTTTACAATGTGTATAGTTTGGCGAAGGGAAACGTTCTATTATTTTTTTAATTACAGTCCGACTAGTCCAAAAAATTTCTTCATACACAGGAACTCTCATTGTATTGTTTTTTTTTTATTTTCTTTTCAAGTGGACTAGTTAGGTTGAAATTTGACCAGGATTAGTATGTTGGAACAAGCAATCAGACCGAAATATGATAATGTAAACTTTCATGATTATCACAAATAATTAAAATACTTATCTTTTGGGTAATTAAATCCTGTATTTCTATGTTTCTCTTTTTATAATTTTATACGTTTCGATTACAATTACAGTTATAAGTCCTCAGTAAATGGTAATACCTTTAAAAAGTACCTGAGATGTTAAAACAAAATTACAATGATATTAAACTAAAAACAATGCGCTGCAACCTAGGTATGTATTGTAAGATAAACATTTAATTGCCACTTTACATTCATATTTGTCGTGGAAAAGGATTCTAAATCAAGCATAATACGTCATTTCTTGTTTAGTATCTAATTGTCTTTATTACAGTTTTCTTTAACAAAATCATCAACAAAGGTACTACAGATCATAAGTTTTCTAGTAGTTACTTTAAAATACCTTTTTACATAGGTACATAAATGCTGAAGTTGGAAAAAATCACGAAAAACGCATATAACTGTTGATAATTGATGATTACAGATTTGTAACAATTGCCAATATTTTAACATTTAAAAAGAAATCTTGATATATTCACTTTGAACTGAGGTTGACATAAATTTAGATTAAAATCTACAATAATGGTGTAGGAATGAGATTAACATTTTTACTAATATTAACGTTCCTAATAAAATAAAATTATTTGCTTCTCATGTGTAAAATTTATTTTGGTATTGAAAGTATCAACCGTGTATGTCTTTTTTCCATTAGGCATTTTACAATAGGTTCTATACCAAAGTAACTCTTTGCTGTCATCTGTGACAAATAACTGTACTAGGTACCTTAGTACTAATTTTATTACACATATTAATTAATACAATAATGTATTTCATTGTTGTACCACTATGTATATTCAGTAACATAATTCGTAAATTTTAATAGTTTTAAGAAAAAACATGTTAAATGCAAGGCTAATTAATACTTTTTCTTGTAGTTATTTAATAGCTTCCTACATTCACAATTGTCGAAGTTAAAAAAAATATAGGTTTGTTAAGGTAGGCAACTTATTATACACTAGATACGTAAATTGCCTAACATACATTGTTTGTTACACACAAATAAATTAGCGAAATGAAAGTCTCACTAGACAAAATCACTTCAATCCACTTGATTTCTACTTACTTATGGTATTGCGCTTGAAGAAAATTAAACTCCTCTTTAATTCTATCACACGATTCTCCTACTGTAAATTTAAATGGCTGCCCAGGTTGCGGTGGACCCTGTAACAGAAAAATGCATTTTAGAATTGAACAAATAGCATACAAAAGTTTTTAGTGTATATTATAAAAAAAATCATATAGATAGAAACTAATACATGTTAAAAGCAAATAAGTACTATCCGCTTAACGTTTTAAGCTCTACTTTTATTCATACTAGAAAAATGTATTCTCTGTATATTTTAAATGTAAATATAAATGCAATGAAAAGCAAACACAGGAATAATAATCGTAATATTTGTAGAACGGAATGAAAATAAAATGCAAACATACTGGAAACATACACATACAATATTTGCTTTAGTTTCAACTAGCAATATTTATTTTCTGTGCAGTATTTTACTGATGGTCTACAATCTCAATTATAAATTGTCACGAATGCCATAATACTGCAACTGTACAACGGTATATATAGACAAATAAATAATGGTATTTCGGTTGCCTGGAAAGTCTTCGTATACATACGCAATTTCGTGTTTCGTATGTCAAGATCTTAACGCATGGTATATCATACTTACATAGGTGTAAAATTAGCAGTATAATTCTTTAGTAAACATTGTACTTTTGTACAATGCTAATGCACACGGCATCCGGGAATGCAATTAACTTTATGGGTTAGCAACACAATAAACACATTTTATTATTACATTAATTACGTATTGTGGACAAATTGTACATATTATTAGTGTCTTTCACTTCTACAAAGTATAAGAAATCGTATTATGTAATTTAATAAATGTTAATCTTTTAGTAAAGTGATGACACATCTCATAATGAGTAAAATAGATTAAAATAAAGATATTGATGTATTTGATAACGATTATGTAATTAATACATTATACACTATAACAATAAAATTAAATTAAAACTGTTAACATATTACGTAAAGCAAAACCTCCAAAGAGCAAAGCGCCGTACTTTGTTTGATCTTAAACATAATGAAAATATAATATCAGAGAAAGGTAATGGAATTCTTATATTAAATATGAACAACAACAACATTAAAATAAAACAACTGTTGGAACCACCGACTTATCGTGAACTACCAAAAGACCCTACAAAAAAATTCTTGTGAACGCTGAACAGTTTATTAAATTATCTGTTCCTGAAGAAATAAGAAATAAACTAACTAACTCTGAAACTCTTTCATCAAAACTATATAGTCTACCAAAAATTCATAAGGTTATGTTCTTTTAAAGCCTATTGTTAGTGCAATTGGTTCTCCTATGTACTGTCTTGCAAATTTACCTCATATAGGTAAAACACTCCATTATATTAAAAATTATGCCGACTTCATTAAAGAAAATCCATAATTTCGAGATTGAGGAGGGTAATATAATCCTCAGTTTTGATGTTGTTTCACTTTTTACAACAGTCCCTCTAAACATTGATCACATTTTTCCAAACGATATAAAAATTAAAAAATCTTTAGTTAGGTATAGATATGTAAATTGTTATTTGGAGACATGGAGAAGAAGCACTACATGAATTTTTAATTTTTATAAATGGTACATCCTAGATTCCAGTTTATCATGGCAATAGAAACTAATGGAAGTTTACCATTTCTTGACATACTAATATCAAAAACTAATAATTCACTATCTTTTAAAGTTTACAGAAATCCGACCCACACTGATAGATGCCCTCATAAACCATCAAACCACCATCAACATCAAAAAATTTGTGTAATTAAATCTTTAATGGATCAAGCTAAACGAATTTGTGATCCGGAATTTTTGAAAGATGAGTAAAATATTCAAGAAAATCACTACAAACTAATGGATATTCACTGAATGATATTAATATGTTATTACATCTGCAAGACATAACCATAAAGAAAAACTGCTTTTCTTCCTTTTATATTTATTTATTGCCCAACAGAATAATTCCATTTACAGAACAATACATAACATTAACTATTACAAAGTATGTAAGTATTAATACTATTTAATGAAGATCTAATAACGACCAAAACATTAGACTATTAACTATACAGAAATAAAAGAAATATATATATATATATATATATATATATGAACAAGTACAATAACTAATAATGCATCTTACGCATGGACTTGAACAGTACTTTTCAGAAAGGTAATAGAAGAGCAATTAATATCACATTCTGACGATATTTGGTTGGAATTGATGCACATAACAAAGATGGGTGAATTACATAACACATTAGTTAAGGCAGTTCGACAATAAAATGTAGTAGGGTTACGACAAAAACGCCGAGGCACAAAAAAATCTAGGTACGACAATAAAACGGGAGCCAATTACACGATACGCACCCTCGACTTTCAAGAACAAGAATTTCAAAAATTTTCTTTGAACGGATTCTAACATAGTTTTATGGTTATTATAATAAGGGTGCCAAATTAATGCGCAATATTCTAACTTGGAACGCACGAGTGCAAAATATACCGACTTTAGTGCAGAAATATTTTTAAAATCTTTGCAATTCCTAGATATGAAACCTGCCATTCTCAAACCACACTTGCATATATTATGAATATGTTTACTGAAGCTAAATTTGTGATGAAACGTTGTAACTAAATCATTAACCTCATTGTAGCGGGTAAAAGGCAATTATTACACATATACGGGTATTTTATAGAATGATTTTTTTTTTGAGAATGTTACTACCTAACTAATGTTACAGATAGAATTGAAAAAACCCTAATTAATCATGGCAATAGGACTGTTCTTAAACCTACAAAAAAATTAAAAAATATTGAAGGTCACCTAAAGATGTTTCAAACTAATAATCATTTTCCGGAGTGTATAAGTTATTGCTCATATGGAAAAGTATACATTGAACCATAAACGTGAAACCAGAAAAATCTGCGGTAGCTGAGCATGTTTTAATTAATTTAAATCATGTCATTTAATTTGTTAGTATGCAAAATATTATCAAGAGAAACTCATTATTATGTTCGTTTACAACGTGAAGCTAATAACTTCAATAAGCAAGAAGAAAATCTCCGTTTAAATAGGTTTTGGCCTCTTATAATTAAAAAAAAGGCCTTAATTATAATTTTAGCTTTCGGTATGTCTAGGTTTTTTGCTGTTTTTTTCTAGACTAAAGTAAATGCTTTACCAATTACAGGTTAAATTACCACAGCACTATAGTTTAACATATATAGTTGAAATTAAAATTAAAAATTATGTAAAACGTACAAATTTGTTTCTTTTCACTTGACATACATAACACAATTATTGTCAAACTATTTCTTTGTTAGATTTGACGGTCAAGTTTCTATTTGTTAATGCTTTATTTAACCCTGCTGTTATCCTCGACAAGACTATACACTTGTGCTCCTTCGGGTCATAATGACCCGAACGCCTGAAATATGAATTAAAACCAAAATAACAACAATTTTTATACATTTATTAACTTTATTTCTCTAATGCAATGTTTTTTATATGAAACGTGAAACTTACAATAAATTCAACCATAAATTAGACAAAAATGTCTAATAATTGAATGATCCACTACTTCTTACAATCGGGACAATAATAGGTCACGTGTTCTTTACACAAATATTTTTTTACACTTAATGCAGGTCATATTAGTTTTGTTATCACATTTAGAAGGGCAAAATTTGCAGCGTGCTCGTTTGTTTTTGTTGCTAGTTCCAGGAAGAGGTGCGGTAGAATTTTCCACCAATGGTTGTTGAATAGCTGTTACAATTGCAACTGCTTGTTCATTACTGGGAAGATGTTTTCTGGACAAAATGTAAGGATTTTCCAATTGTTTGCCCAGTTGTTCCAAAAACAGTTTTCTTTTGACCAAAACATTTTTATTCCAGTCTGGATTTATTTCGCGCCATAAGACGAAAGCATTATAGGCACTGGTATCTAAAATGTTGTAAAATAAGATTATGGCGCCATCGATTTGTTTTTCGTTTGCATGTGTATGCACCGATTAGCTGATCTAATGTATCAACTGCTCCTTTTGTAGAATTATAATTAAGTATAGTTTGTGGTTTTTTGTCTTTCTGTCGCTTATTTGTTTCTGGTTATGAAACGTACTCATTAGAATGACCTTCTTGTATTTTTTGGAATATAAGACACAACTGCGGTATCTTTAGTAAAATAAAATTTGGAACTATGCACAACGTTACTTACTTCCATGATAGGTAGCTCAGGCTTGCTTTTCCTGACAGTCCCTAACATAGTAAGATTTCTTTTGAGAAGCATTTGACCCAATTTATACGATGTAAAGAAATTGTCACAAGTTACATTCTGACCTCTTAGTCCATAAGTAAGGTCTAAAACTACTCTCAGCCCCTGATCCTTCTCAGGTTTTCCCCAAGGTGGTTTTCCCGTATATACTTGAACTTCGAAAGCATAAGAGCTTGCACTATCACAGAGCGTCCATATTTTGAAGCCATATTTTGCAGCCATATTTTGCTGACTTGCTTGGTATATACTGCTTGAATGGACAACGACGTCTAAATGCAACAGTTACGTTTTGCCCAGGGTTGTACAATTTTGGTAGTATTTCAGCCCATTTGTCCCAAAATCCTCTAATAGAAGCCAACTTATCCCGCAGCCTTCTTTCTTGACGATCTTCTTTATTATCAAACCGTAACACGCGTGATCATAATATATAATAAAATCGTTTCAACGACATTGTTGCGCGAAAAAGAGGTCTGCCTGTTTCTGCATTCCACAAACTTCCGGTAGATTCATCATGCTATCTGTAAACTCCTCCTAACAGTAACAAACCTATGTACGCCTGCAACGTAATGTCATCTAATTCTTGCCACTTGTCACCGTATACTCTACGACCTTCGATGTTAGTCATTTTCAAAATTATATTTTCTAGAGAACTATTGAAAAATAGCTGAAATGTAGATTCATCCTGGACTCGTGTATTGCTGTATCTAGTTGGACCTGGAGCGACTTCTATGATATTTACACTAATTGCACGCCCTGATTGAGGAAATAGATCTAACATCCAAGTTATGGCATTGTCTTGAGATTGAACCTATTGAGCAGGTTGCATCAATTGCGTAGGATTTGTCCGTCCAGCATCGTCGAAAAAATCATCGTTTGACTGTTCATAATCACTATCTTCACTGATATAATCTTCCTCTTCAGAACCTTCATCGTCACTAACGTCACTCAAATTATCAATAAGTTTTTCTAAGTCTTCAACGCTAAGATATTTTTTGCCATTATTGTTATTTCAGCACTTTAGTAGAACTAGTAGTACGTACAACAAACCGCACTTTACTCTGCAACGTAACAAACAAATCTGTCGGTTTGCATACTGCGATATGATATTTATACCTGTTGCAAGTTGCAAGTCTGTTCCTGTTTCAACTTGCACACGCAGCTACAGACCTGGCCAAAATGCTGTAGTAACTCGCATAGGTAGGTACATTTGAACAAGCATGTGATGATATGCATATTATCTATCCTCAAATTTCAATATAAAATAATTGGAAATACAAATTTATACCTCCTACTAATGTATTACAGCCTCGGGTCATAATGACATCAATGTAACAATCATGTTTAAAAAAATAAGGAAAAAAATTTATTAAAACAAACAAGCCATCTCATTCTTCAATGGATTAGAAACAAAGTCATTAACTACGAAGTTTAGATATTAATAAACAAAAAAGTTATCTAAACAACAATTTGATTTCGGGTCATATAGACCCGAAGGTAACAGCAGAGTTAAACAATTTCAAATTAAAGTTTACACAACCTTACACTTACATCATAATTTGATCAAATTTTGATAAATTTGCCCTTTGTTTATGACATTTTTCACTGTGTTCTGGTTTCTCATCTTCGAGGCAGTTTAACAATATTTAATTTATTAAGGATCTAGCTATTCCTTAGGAAAATTGTATTCCTTAGTTGGCTTTATACGTTTACCAAACTATTATATTAATAGCAAACTTATGTTTGCGTTTTCACTTTTTCAAATTTCAATATCTGAAACAACTCTAAAAGATTCTATTGCTACTGAGGACGATAACTGTAGGTGTTATCGAAACCAGATTTGTGTAAAACCTTAATAGAAAAATACACCATTTAAAACCCAAAAAAGCTAAGTATTTTAAATATGTGTAATAATGGTGCACGTTTAGATTTTCAAATAAATAATTACTTCAACGTGTGTTTATATTATTTTGGTCTGACCGTTTATTGGACCTGGAAGTATTAAAATGGGTTAAACAGTTCGCAGGTGCCCAAATCAATGAGGTTTTGTGGCGTAATCAACAAAGGCTGAGAGGATGTGTAAATATGCACCCCGGCCCCTAAACTGAGCTAGTTGGATAACATGCAGTTTATCTGTATACGGACTAATTGTGCCTCTATATATTTAGCTTGTAACAGCTTAAATATGTTATAGTCCAAGCTGCAATGGTAATAAAAATGAACGTGGTCTCGTACCACCAATTTGTCGTAGCTGATAAAGAATTTTTTCTTTGGGAAACGCACTTTCCGGGTAAGTTTGTATAAATTATTTCTCTTAATTTCAGCGTAATAATTAAAAAGTATCTGGCCAACATTTCAATTATGTCAAGTCTCTTATACTTGAACCATTGCAAGTTTCTTTTTCTGTAGAAAATTTTATACGAGGTCTAAAGCTATGAAAAACGTTTTTCGAGGTAGTAAAGAATTAAATTATCGTAACAAATGCATTATTTTAATTGCAATTTCATTTATGTAAGAGTTGAATGACATCGTAACTTATTTTAATGTGTTAAATTAGTGTTAAGAAATTAGTTTGTTACCATTAAATTACCACTTTTGTAATAAAAAATAATTACCAAAGGAAAAAATTAAGAAATAATCTATGGGATTGGATCATAAACCACAAATTAGCATACGCTGTAATTGAATAATTTGAAAGGAATATAAATATTCTTGGCGCTTCAAAAAAAAACTTGTAGAACTACTCATTTTGTAGTTGTCAACTTATAGGCGTAAAGTATTTGTTAATGAGCAATGTGATAATAAAAACATTTCCTTTCCTGAAATCATGAACAAGAAATTATTTTCCATTTTCCAAGTTGTGAAGAATATGTATGAAAAAAATCATATTTGACAAATAAAAAATATTGAAAATTATTATTTAGATATAGTTTTAAATATTGTAAGGAATATTTTATAATTGCTTTATATGTAACATCGTTCTGAAACATTTTAATCAAATAATATTGGATACTATACCATGCAACGCTTACTAATTTGTTCAATGATTGGAATTATTGTAATTGAATTTATGCGTTTAACGCGCGCAAAATAATTGCTACTGTATTATCGGAATATAAATGTCGCTAAAATCATTTCTGAACATTTTAAATAATGAATTTTCTGAATGCATTTGCATTCATTGAATATCTGATTTGAGTTGAGTGAAATTATACACATTATATTATTGTCTAAATAATGCGGAAAACCCAACAGATTTATATGTATTTTTAATACCTATATTGTATGAAGTGATAGACATTTCAATATTGATCTTTTGGATGTATGCTAGCAAACATACAGTATCGTACTAATCATTTCACTTCAATTTATACACTCGCTTGCGGCAATTATGAGATTCATAAATATTTATTTTCATTTTATACTTACAGAGTGATTGAAATGTAACGCTTAATAATATTCATGCTTTTGTTCGCTTTATACTTACTCATTAAGTGTAAATCGTTAAATTTGTATATACAATTTATTTATGAACCTTGCGAAACGGTTCCAGTCTATGAAGGTGCAATTCAACTTATATCAAAGTAAAACGAGTACAATTATAATGCGAAGAATATAATTAGTAAAGATGAAAAACGAAAATTGGATATAAAGTTTGACCATTTACCTTATTGAACACATATTTTTTCATCTTTAAATTTGAATAATTCATTTTTGGATTTGAATGTATCAGATAATAAAATATTACCTATACAGATTTTCTTTCGTATAGGTTTTGTAAAACAAAGTAAAGTAGATTCGGAATTAATCGCCAATTAAGAATATTATTTAAATCTAAAATTAATTAAACATTCCAGAAATTTAATAACTTTGAATTAACAAATAAAACATTGCACGTAGTCTCCATTAACTCTTTGAGTGGTTTTATTTGCTAAACTTCAAAATGTGTACTTAGTACTACAGTTTTCCAACTATTTTGTTTTGTTATACTAAGCCAGTATTGAACGAAGATGAAATACAAATTTACATACTTAAATAAATATCTATAAAGCGTAATCAAAGTGATTGTTCATAAGCAAACTGTTCGCAAAATCAATATTTGATCTTAGACGTTGTAATATTTATAAGGAAATGATATACAGCCTGTGTACACACCTGAATGGACACATGCCAATATTTACATTGGCTAAAAGTAAATATACGCCTGCCAATATCCTGGACTTCTATAAGCAAACGAAAATGTATAGATTTTTCGTTTTATATAAATATACACAATTTGTTGACAAATTATGAATCTATTTACAACCCCATTTGTCATTCGGCGGTTTCTAACCGTCTACAATGTAAAGAATTTAAATTGAGTCAATACCAATTACACAAGCTTAATATAAACATATCCGACATATTTTCTCTTCATTAGTTTCATGGTACTGTTAATGGCGGCTTCCCTCAAACATTCTCATTGAGTATGGAAACCAACACCTTTAACGAAGTAGGTAATCGATTCATATTCAAATATAAAAAATTTCACCGAGAGTTCAATAACTATTACTGTTGTTTCTTTACTTGGCGCGATAAAGGATTGCTTTGTAACCGACATTCTAAAAAGAAACCATTGTATCAACTGTGTCACTCGGTGTTCAAATATAGCGTTTTCAGTTACTTTAGTAGCCATTACAAAACTACACCTACATCGTTAATTTTTTCAGACAAAAGTAGCGAAACACATCACTCTTTATTTAAAAAATTTTGTGTTTATCATATATTTCAAATCAAGATATTTAGACTATTCTTATACAATTTCGTTACCACAAAATAGATTTGCTTTTTTTAATATTTCTACACAACTCTGTTAATTTAAGAAATTCTTCTACTTATGCATCGTCCAAATGGTTTTGTTTTAAAACATTTATAAACTAAAGTTTGATCTATTGGAATGCTTGGAAAGAATGAACAAACGTAGAATGAGATTAAAATGTCATCTTCTGTAAGTTTAATGTTTTTAATGTTATCAATAAATTCACACGAATTTGAAACACTAAGGTTATAATAAAGAATTGCGCACTATTAAAGAAATTTCTGTATACAATGGGTGTTCAGATGAAGTGGTTATGAATATAGTTAGGAAACAAACACATAGGATGAAGGTTAAGAATGTAACTACATTAGGTAACTCCAGAGAACAAATAGAAACAAAAGTATGTACTTCAGATAACAGTTTGCAAACTTTTTTAGGCAATCCAAAAGATCAAGTGGATAAGCAGGATAGCTTGGGAATTAACTGTAAAAATAATAAAACAACTGTATGTAGGGCAAACTAAATGACCTATCAAAATTCGCTTCAAGGAACCAAATACAAACGTTGGTACAAGTCTGCCGTAGCCCTACATACGTTTGATAAAAATCATGTAGTAGATAAGATATCTTTAAACAAACATGTTAGTATACTTGATTGCTATGAAAGTTTATAGATTCTTTAAAAACAAACAAATTCGCATGAAAAATGACGATCAAGGCTACTCATTAAACTTTCATAACTTTCATTTTCACTTTTACCATATAAGTAGCTGATGATATATACCGGGTGATTAATTACGGATGGCCTATTAGATAAATATGGAAAACTACTACATTAGAATTCTGAAAATTTACATTCCTCAATTTTCCGTGATGGTCTTTTTTTTCAAAATATTTTCAAACATTTGACACTTTCGAGTATACCGGAAGTAGTCACTTACTTTCTTATTTTAAATGGCAAGCTATATTTTTTCTTGTAGATTCGTAATTCTAATTAAATTTTATGGTACATTTTATTAAACATCCCTATACCTAATTTTTGTAGTTTTTAACTAAAATGAGTTTCTTTTGAAAAAATTTGCATTTGTCTCCTAATATTTAAAATTATGCATTTACAAACCGAGTAACGTCTAAGCTACACAATTTTACCAGTTTATAATGCAGACTCTACTCTTTCCGAATATATCAATAAATATATTTTGACACAAAATTTAATTCTGCTTCCATTTAAAAGCATCCTCTATACCTATCTCTGTTGGTTTTTGTGCTATTAATCGTAATTTTTGAAAATTTGTTACAAATTTTAGTTTTTCATCACAATCGAGTAGCCTTTGTTAACAAAAGCTCCTCTATTGTCGTCAACGACTATATGTGACGAATTAATTATTAATAATATAGTCTTGTATTTTCGTATTTTGTTGTTCTAAATGGTAAATTATTTAATTAAGATATTTTAACTTTATTGTACATTCACGGCAAGTGCAAAAAAAAATTGTCAGCCGAACTTGTAGGATTTTCAATGACAGACATCCACACTTGTCACCAATGTTTGAAAAAAATTCAGAAAACTCGAAGCAAAGTTTTTGGCAACGGCTCTGTCGAATTACCAAAAATTAGAAGGAAACCCATAATTAGAAGTGAAAACAATAATATTGATGTATTACCTTGTTTTGAAGCCAATCCGCATTCATCTATCCGTAAAGTCGAGTACGAGTATAATATCTCATACTCTTCAGTGCAAAGGATCCTAAAAGATATTAAAATTCACGATTATAAATTGTTGAAGTACATGGAGCACAACCACAAGATTTTTTGCTTAGAGCTAACTTCTGTACGCGTATTTTAAATATTCTTCAAGAAGACCCTAATTTTTTTTAAATATTATTTGGACCGATGAAGCAAATTTTTCAGAAGATGGTGTGTCTAATAGACATAATAGTCATTTTGTAACGTGCTAATTCTTGGTTATCGTTACCTCAATTTGAGTTAAGAATTTATGTTAGTGCTAAATTTATTTACATTACGTTGGTATTTTAAAGCATTTTTTTCTCTCAATAATTAAATTTTGGTATATGTGCAGACTTAGTATAAAGTATGGAACCCCTGAGTATCTCCTCACCGGTTTATTATTTTTAAATAAAATTGGGCATCTACTTCTAAAAAGATCCAAGGAATCCAAAAATGCAATCAGATTTACTGTATCATTTCCCGGTACACCACATCGGGATCAACTTTGTCATTTTAAATGGAACACCCTGTATATTTTTACATTTTTGAATTCCCTGTTTAATTTCGGATAGAATGAACCTCTACATTCATATCTTTATTGAAGAATAGATGCTTTAATCAATAGTTTCTTTAGTTAGCCATGGATGAAATGTCAAACAGTAAGTCATCTCCAATTGTCAAATAAATTATTTATTGAGTAATCTACTATTGGTATGGTACAAGGTAATAATATTTCTCTGTGGTATTTGTTACTGTTGTTTTGTCTAATATTATGGTGTACCTTAGTAAAGGAAAACGTATCAAAATCTTAATTATGCGAGGATATGGAGACAAACAGCGTTCTTATAAGGAAGTTTTAAACCTATTCAATGAAGTGAGTCCAGGTAATCAAATTACAAAATCAGCAGTTGTGAAAACTGTAAGACGTTATGTACGAACAAATCACGTAAAAAATCAACCTAAGTCAGGAAGGCCAAAATCCGCCACAAATGACAACGAAAGTTGGATGTGTTACTATCACTAGAAGAGAATCCACAAACATCAACTACCCAGTTAGCTCTTGACTGTGATATAAGCCAGACTTCCATAATGAACATAATGAAATCTGAAAAATTGAAACAATATAAATTTCACTTCTGCCACGAGTTAACTGAAGATGACCCAGATCGCAGAACAGAATTCTGCGAAAACGTTCAGAATAGATATACAGCAAACCCAAACTTTCTCAAAAAAATTATGTTCTCAGATAAAGCAACATTTTGTTTAAGTGGTAAAGTGAATAGACATAACTATCGTATTTGGTCTAGAGACAATCCCGTTGGATGCGCAATATCCGGAGAAAATAAATGTGTGGGCTGGAATGATAAACGGTAACATTATTGGACCTTTTTTTCATAGAAGGTAATCTAACTGGACCTCGGTATTTGGATTTATTAAGAAATAATATGGCACCTGCTATTGCAAGGCTTTATCCTCATCCAAACAACCCACTAATTACTGCTGAGGATGTATGGTTTCAGCAAGACCTGCGCATTATTCTAGAATTGTGCGACAGTATTTGGATCAAGTTTTTCTGGTCGATGGATAGGGCGTAGGGTGCTATTGAATGGCCACCTCGTAGTCCAGATCTAACACCTCTCTACTTTTTTTATGTGGGGTTATTTGAAAAATAAAGCATACAGAAGTACACCCACAAATTTAAATGAGTTAGAGTTACGCATAAAAACTTATTGCTACAAATTCCTAACGAATTTTGCAAAATTTTTGTAACAATTTGAAGACCGTTTAGAATACTGTTAGATAGCAGAAGGGCGTAATTTTGAACATTTATTATAACTTTTGTAATTCATGTTATTTTTGTTAAAATTAATAAATTGTAAGTTACCGAGTTTTCAAGATTTGTTTTCATTAGTAATAACCCAAGAACATAGATAATCGAAATAATTTTACAGCACTTCTCGAAAGCATGTTGCCGGGCAATAAAAATATGAATGTAGAGATTCATTGTATCCAAAATTATACAAGGAATTCAAAAATCTAAAAATATACAGGGTGTTCCATTTAAAATGACAAAGTTGATATTTATTTCCAGTGTAACCGGAAATGATACAGTAAATATGATTGCTTTTAGAAGGGATGCCCAATTTCATTTAAAATAATAAACCGTTGAGGAGATACTTAGGGGTTCCATACTTTATACTAACTCTGTTTGTTGATATTTACTCTTTAGTGTACATAACTACAGCGTGATCAGTATTGTTTGATGCCGCTCCTAGAACAGTACTACTGTTCCGCATCCCGCTCCTAGAACAGTACTACTGTTACGCATCCGTAAAATGAAAATTGTGCTCTATGTCCAGTGGCGTAAATGCAGATATTAAAATAAATACTACCATAAATGACAACACTTTCGTGAATGATGGATTGCCTATTACGTAGGCGTACAAAAACTTGAAAAATTGTAATTTACGTTTATTTTGAAAACACTTATTTTTTTTAAATTTAGCTTTATTTAATTATATTTATGTACATAATACAGTAGTAGGTATGTGTTTATTATTACAGTTAAAAATAAAAAAATAAAATCAAACTTGCCAATTATCTATAAAACAATTTCAAAGTGGCCACCATTGTTTGCATTACAGGCATCTACTCTTCGTTTCATACTTTCAAATACGTGTGGATTTTATGCTGACCACACACGGTAATTCTGCGAATTCATATAATCAGAACCATGCTTCATCCGTAAAGACGCTTAAGTTCATTACTTCGTCATCTTTCAAGTTGTTGTTGAACCATTGGCAATATTCTAAACGCTTTTGATAATCTAAAGGTTCTTGCACAACCGTTATTTTGTAAGGATGAAAATGTAATTGAATTTAATGTTTTGGTTTTAAGATTCTTTTATTTTATTGCTTAAACATACAGTCAATCATGTTCTGTATAACGCAAAGTACCTGTTTGCTGGGCCAATAGCCTTAAAGGTTTTATCGTTTCTTTCCAAATGTGTACGTACATTTTCCACTACTTCCTCTATAAGTATAGTCGTGCGACCCGTAAATTCTGACTTGCAAACAATACCATGCTCATGAAACGACTAACAATTCTTCAAAAGTGTCGACATAAAACATCATCTAATTCGACGTTCTGAAAGTGATTTCGGTATTTTTCAACACATAATCGTACTGAATACTTCCAGTTTCCATCTACATCTTTTGACCGTTTCGGAAATAAGCTTCCAAAATAAACTTATATTGTTCGACAGTAAAAGGAATTATAACCTAAACAAATTTATTTAAAAAAGGCATAAAATACACGAATTAACTTACTTTGAAAGTCCTGGTTAATTTCTTAATGAATTTTGAAAAAACTACTTTATACCGGGATATCAACAATGAATGACCGAAAAAAACTGCTTTTACAGAATTTTTATCAAAAGTTTATTCCAAGTTACTAGTGAAATTAGGCACAAATATTTATTTCATCTTCGGTTGACATTTCATAAACGTACATAGATTTTTCCTTTTCAATTATTCCTTTATCTACATTTGTATTACAATAAAATAGGTTTTTCAAAACTCATTAATAAATTAACCAGGACTTTCAAGGTAAATTTATTTGTGTATTTTATGACTTTTTCGTAAATAATTTTTTAGGTTATAATGCCGTTTACTGTGGAACAAGACAAGTTTATTTTGGAAGCTTATTTCCGAAACGGCGAAAAAGATGTAGATGGAAACTGGAAGTATTCAGTACGATTATGTGTTGAAGAGTATCAACATTACTTTCAGAACATCGAATTAGATGATGATGTTTTATGCCGACACATTCGAAGAATTGTTAGTCGTTTTCATGAGCATGGTATTGTTTGCAAGGGAAAATCTACGGGTCGCACAACTGTACTTACAGAGGAAGTAGTGGAAAATGTACGCACACATTTGGAGAAGTCCGACAAAACCTTTAAGACAATTGGCCCAGCAAACAGGTAATTTTGCATTATACAAAACATGGTTGACATGAATGTGTAAGCAATAAAATAAAAGAATCTTAAAACCAAAACATTACATAAGTAAATTATTACAAGTTTTTGTTATGAACGAATAAGTTCAAATAAATATGTAATTAAAAATTATTATTAATTTTATTAAATACATAAATAAAAGTTTACCTCAAGATTAACCTAGACCTGTACTCTAGCAAAGTACAGGTCTAGGTTCAATTACATATTTATTATGTAATAAATTAAAATTATACATACATAAGAGTAGAATGACAACATTGTACATATTTCAATATAAGCAATTGTTACAGGTCTTTCTTATGGTACATACCATAAACAGTCAAACGTCAACTACATTTTCATGCTTACAAAATAACGGTTGTGCAAGATTTAGATTTTCAAAAGCGTTTAGAATATTGCCGATGGTTCAACAACAACGAGAGATGACGAAATACTAAACTTAAGTTTCTTTACGAATGAAGCTTGGTTCCATTTATCTGGTTATGTGAATTCGCAGAATTACCGTATGTGGTCAGCAGAAAATCCAGACGTTTTTGAAGAAACTACTTTACATCCTGTGAAAATAGGTGTTTGGGCTGCTATTTCACGAAGAAGAATTATAGGTCCCATTTTCTTTGAAGATACAGTAACTGCGGCTTGATACAAAACTATTTTGGAACCTTTCATTGATCAACTGCACGATGACGAGCTCCAACATGGATATTTTCAGCATAATAACGCAACAGCTCATACAGCTAATCAAACACTGACTTTTTTACGTGAACATTTTGATGAAAGAGTTATAAGTGCGGGAGTTTGGCCCCCAAGATCACCTGACCTTACTCCACTGGATTATTTTCTATTTGGACATTTAAAAAATAAAATCTACAAGACACGCCTTCATACAGTTGATGAATTAAAAAATGCAATAACTGACGCAATTCAAAATATTACAGAAGCTCAATTAATAAATGTATTTGAAAATATGAAACGAAGAGTAGATGCCCGTAATGCAAACAATGGTGGTCACTTTGAAATTGTTTTATAGATAATTGCCAAGTTTAATTTTGTTTTTCTATTTTTAACTGTAATACAAACATATAAAAGACCATTCATTCCAACGGGTAGTGAGGTGTGCGTCGGGATATCGTTATATTTGTATGTAAATAATATGTGCACTGATTGAAAATCTTTACTCATTATTTACTATACTTTAGCTGAATTGATCTCATTTACATGCACGTTTGAGACCTAAAAAAACAATGCATTATTAATTCATTATTTGCTGTGCTTTAGATCAATATTTACAGATTTGAGTTATCTTAAAAAACAATAGGTACATCATAAAGTAGACATGGTGACTAGTTCCATATGAGAAGGACTAAATCAGTGGGATATAATCTGAAATAAGTTTTTGTTCAAAAATTAGAATGCAAAAGTGATATCTAGCATTAAGTTAAATAAGTTCTTTTTTCCATTATAATGTATTTGTGATGTTCACCAGTGTACATTCAAAGGTGGTCAGCAAAAATGGTGTACCTGACTTGTGCTAAATATGTTGAATGTATGCATTTATAATAAACTAACCAGTCATACATGTAACTTGTTTTCACTAATATTATTTACCAAATATATCATACATTGATTTCTGATTAATGACAAATTCATTTTAAAAATTCATTTAAATGTTTTAATGTCATTGTAATGGTAACATCATCCAATATCACTCCTTTTTTTAAATATTCACTCTCCATATATTCACACACTTTCTTCGAGTTCTCAGCTGTAATTTTTTCAATTCTTCCTTGCCAATTGCTTAACACCTTCCATTTGAAATGTCACATTCCTCACTGCTATCCGATTTTTCAATGGGATTTAATTCAGAGTGGTACAAAGGGAGACGAAGGACAGCATGACCATTTTCAACTAGTAGCTTGTCTAGAACGGTTTCTTCAGCAACACATTCTTGTAATTGGTACAATGGCATTGTCATCGTTCCTTCTTGTTCTTTTTCATAAATTGGTACACATTGTAGATAATTTGCCGCCCTTGGCTATGAATTACCTTTCGATTACACAGGTCTGCGACCAAATTTTTTCTTTAAAATAATGGGCGATTCTTGTGTATTTTGGTGCGCTGAATTCGGAAATGCCATCAGTTTTTCCCAGCACGTAAGCATTTTCCGCAAAATGCATTTTCTGCAGGATTGCCTACCTTAAGGTGTATATTTATGAATATGCCGAAAAAGTTGTTTTTCCTATCCGGCTTCATAGTTTTATATTTTCCAAAATAGTTTTTAAAATAATTTCATCAATGTTCACTTTGAGTCTTTGGTTGATCCCAAAAAGTGCTTTTACCCCACTTCACATCAAGCTTGGACTGATGAAGCAGTTTGTCAAGGCATTGCCAAAAGATGGCGAAACGTTCCAATACCTTGAAAAGAAATTCCAGGACTGTCTGAGGCAAAGTTAAAGGAGGGTGTTTTGTTGGCCCGGACATTCGGAAACTAATGAAAGACAATCAGTTTGAGAAGGTGATGAAAAAGCTGAGAAAGAGGCGTGGATATCATTTAAAGAAGTTGTGACTAAGTTTTGGGGAACAATAAGGACCCGGATTATGAAGAAATTGTAAATAAAATGTTGAAATGTTTTAAAACCTTGGGTGCTCGATGAGCTTGAAACTTCACTTTTGAACTCCCATTTGAGTTATTTCCCAGAAAACCTTGGTGCCGTAAGTGAAGAGCAGGGCGAGAGGTTCCACCAAGACATGAAAGAAATAGAACAGAGGTACCAAGGACGATGGGATGTGAATATGATGGGAGACTACTGTTGGATGCTTCAAACATCCCACACAAACGGAAAAGCTCAAAACGGGTTTTGAGGAAAAGATGTAGATATTATAAAGAATTATTATAAGTCCTTATTGTATATACATATTATTTTTATCAAATTGTATTTAAAAATGTAAATAAACCACTAGTAATATATTTTTTTAATTTCAAAATGCATTTTTACCTATATGTACTGCGGGTTTTACATAACTTTGTTTTTCATTTTGCGGAAAATCCCTACTTGCTGGAGAAAAACTGAGGTCATATTTGGACTCAGCGCACCAAAATACATGCGATTCACCCATTACGGTAAAAAAAAATCCAAAAATGTCAATTTGCAGGCCTGTGTTCTTCATTTTCAACCTGACAACAAAATTCATACATTATTGCCTATTTCAAACCACTCATGTCAATATAAACAAAAGATCATTAAACGCTCACCTAAACAGTTTTTACTCTCTAAACTGTACATTATTCACGTAACCAAATTGAGGTTAAAAGCAAAATTTGTTTTAAACATTACTTTTAGTATATAAAAGCACTTACAAAACTTGAATTTGACGAGTAAATACCATGTATTGGTTTAATACACCAGAAATACGCCTTGGAAATCCAGAAAATCTGTAATATCAATTAAAATAATAAATGATAATTTTTAACCAAATTTTTACATACCTTATAACAATTTCCTTTAGTCTTAAGAAAGACTAAATTACAATTATTGAAGTTTTGTACGTCTACATAATACGCAATTCGTCATTCACCAACGTTTTGTCATTTATGGTAGTATTTATTTTAATATCTGCATTTACGTCACTGGGTATAGCACAATTTTCATTTTAAGGATGCGGAACAGTAGTACTGTTCTAGGAGCGCACGGTCAAACAATGATGATCGCACTGTAGTAATACAAATGTAGATAAAGGATTAATTAAAAGGAAAATCTATGTACGTTTATGAAATGTCAACCGAAATTGAAATAAATATTTGTGCCTAACTTCACCAGAAACTTGGAATAAACTTTTGATAAAAATTCTGTAAAAAGCAGTTTTTTTTCGGTCAATCATTGTTGATATCGTGGTATAAGCAAACGAAAATTTATAATTTTTCGTTTTATATAAATATACACAATTTGTTGATAAATTATGAATCTATTTATAACCCCATTTGTCATTGGGCGGTATCTAACCGTCTACAATATAAAGAATTTAAATTGAATCAATAGCAATTACGCAAGCTTAATATAAACATATCGAACATATTTTCTCTTTATTATGTAATCAGTTTTGTGAGACATCATTGGGTATGGAAATCAAAATATAACGTCTTTAACGTATTAGATAATTGATTCGGTATTCGACTATAGTATGTTTTCAGTTACTTCAGTAGCCATCACAAAACTATACCTACATCGTTTTTTTTTCACAAAGGTAACGTAACTCGTCACTTTTTATTTAAAGAATTTTGTGTTTATCATATATTTCAAATCAAGATATTTAGACTATTCTGATATAATTTCGTTTCCACAAAATAGATTTTTTGAATATTTCCAGAAGAATTTAAGTAGTTTTTAAAACGACCCTATAACTAAATTGATGAATGTTAGATTTAATTGGAAATATGTGTACAATGTAAATGATTTTAAATTGGGCACTCCATAAATCTCAATCTTAAAAACTGGATTTTCTTGAAGCCACCTATTAATTAAGATCAGATATGTAAAACTTTAGATAGATTAGTGGAATCATTATAAACAGTAAATTCTAACGCTTGGCTACCTAAAAATTGAACCGTTACCTGTTTCTAATAAATTGTTACATTTTCTGTGTTATTTAAAGACTTGTAAATGTTATGCATTCTAACAGACATCAAAAATCATCCAACGGTTATCAAACGCCTTAGAAAAATCAATATGAGCACTTTGTCAAAAATGGCCCACTTTATAACCATAATTTTAGACTAACCATTTGGCATCCAGTCATTATTTCTATTAATAGAGTATACAGGATTGAATGTAAACTGGATAATTCATTGCCACACTTTTAGAATAATTTTAGATTAATTGCTTAACATAATCGATATTTTGTACTCAAAAAGTCAATAAATTGTTTCTGTTGATGTGCATTGGCTTCCATTGTCATAATGGAGAATAATCTGACGTCATGACTAACCAAACAGAATTAACCATTCTACCATTATCTAATGCGACGGTTACAATATCTCCTCGGATATGTATAGTTTTTCCGAAGAAACAGGCCAGCATTTAATTTGGTTCATCTTACAAAACCTACACAGTTACGACTAATAAACCTGCGCCTTGTTATATACGGTTGGTTTAGTGCCGTATTTTTTTTCTTCTTTTCTCGCGTTCACGCTATTGAATTTAAAAATTCTTTTTTTTATATTTAAAAGATCATAAATTAAGAAGTAAATTTGCGTATCTTCCACTATTGATTTTATAAAGCGTATATTGTATTTCGAATTCAAATTTTCGTATTGAATTTAAAATGGATTTCTTTATTAGGATTAATTGAGTTGAAATCGTAAATGTCATACAAACTTTCCAAGGTTTAAAATTAAAAGATGTTGTTGAGAGAAATGACAATAGAGTTTGTAGAAATATCTAAGTTGCGTTTGTATCGCGTTAATATGAAACGCAGTTTGAGAATGGGTGTCAGGAGGTTTTCGGTATAAAGTACACCGATTCGTTTTTGATGGAGAACTATCATTACAGAAGGTGGAAAGGTCATCTGAACTACAATATGTCCTAAAGTAAAATTAAGTGCATTTGTTCGTCATTTGTACGAAAGGCTGTGCAGTTTCTATGCCCGATGTTAAAAAAATATGACGCAAATAGGCAAAGATGATGTAAGTGCAGAGAGGAAAGGGGTTTCTTTTTTTTGCGATTAATTGAGAGTCTGAATTTGGACGTCTTCAGGTTAAGCACGCAGGTATACGCGTGAATTAGTGGTTGTGTCGTATCGGACCTGGACAACCGTGAACGTTTCGTGAAAGTACCCAAGCACCTGTTGGTGGATATCTTAGTGGTTCAAATTTCCAGGAATTTTTATCGATCTATCGGACATTTGGGTCAGTTACGAGTCTCGTGAAAGAGTTGTTTAATCAAGTGCACCCTATTAAGTAATTAAATTAACACTTATTGCGGATTGACATTACCGAATAATAATTGTTGCGGAAGCACACTAGTAATCGATTATAAGATCAGCCAGCCTTAACAGACAAAGGACTCATTGTATATAGACATTTGTAAATACATATAACAATCAGAATTCGTGTAAATAAATATACGTGTAAATAATACCAGGTGCAATAGTTAGTCACCAGAACTCAGAACTGTCGGTTGCCGTGTCAGTTCTGTGTACATAAATTTTATAACCTCGTTAATCGACTAGTTAAGAACATAACATACGGGTGGAGAAAGACATGAACTTGCAAGCTTAGTTCCGAATAAGCGAGGGATATTCATTATTCCAATTACAAATTTTAGTATAGAGACAGATAAATTGATGCTGCGTAAATTGTATATTATTGTTTAATGTGTTTTATTTAATAGATTGTTGGTTTGTTAAATTTACGAGTATTATTTTGTGATCTCGTTCAGCAAAAACTATTAAAACGGAAGTTGGTAATTTATAATTCAAGTAAAATACAATTTAAGTTAAGGTTAATTTTGTTTAGTAAATGTTGTTTGTTATGAAAGTGACCTAATTGTAAATTCCTGATTTAAAATGACTCACTTATTTACATTTATTTTTTTATATATAGAGCATTCATTTAATATAACGAATTAGGGAATTTTTAATAGCGTTTATTTAACTTTGTGTTTCTTCACCTTTGAGGAAAAATTCTGGTTTTTTGTGGGTATCTCACTGTTCTATAATTTGTTGAAATAGTTTTTGCGCACTTTGTGTAAATGCGTTGGGGTTCAGAATAACGTCATAATAGGTTAAAGAAGGCCGTTGACACAACAGCTCACAAGCTTTATTACCTTGAAGGTGTGTGATTATTTGAAGATGTGATTTATCTATAAATAGAGATCCCGAAGCATTATTAACGTGCCCCTGGAGAAAAGCTCGCGTCAGGTAAGTGAGAATTTGTCTGTTTGGCTTACTATATCTATACGTGTGCTCAGGTGTATTATTCCCGATTTTTTTTGAATAACAGTCTGGCACCCATTACAAGACTAATGCGACAAGCCACCCCTAATCTCTGAAACACGCTCACGGCCCTATATCCCACGAGTTAGTCGGAAAACCCTTAATTATCTGTTACATCAAGTATTAATTCTGTTTTCATCTGTAACAATCTGTTCAGCGATTGTGAAATTATGCAAGATCATACGCTTTGCTACAGCAATAGAGAGAGGAGGGGGAGGTACAGGGTGTTCATTTCAAAACTTCCCACCTCGGATTTCTCTAAATGTGAAGATTTTTTTAAAAATCGCTGAAATACATAAAAAGGTTTATCGAGGACAAATTTTTAACCAAAATTTGCATCGCTCCCTTTTACCTCCCGCCCCCAGGCGTTACCCCCTTCAAAATCTTAAATGATAAAAGGTATCAAGTGATAGCTCATTTGAAAGGTCCTTTTTATTCCTTTATTTTGGCGTTTATTTTTTTTAATCGGTTCATTCGTTTCCGAGAAAAGCAAGAAAAACCTTTTTTTGCTCTATGGAAATTATCATGTTGATTTTCGGCATCGTAAACTAAAATAATTTCAACCCTTTCGCCTAGAGTGTAAACCATTTTAGTTAATCTAGGTAAATAACTGTCACAATAATTTCTTCGCTTTATTATTACTATAGCAACTCAACGCAAATTGAACCCCTTCATTTTCTTATTACCTAAAAATACCCTTCCTACGTACAGTTAGAATGTTGTTTTATGAAATAAATTCTACAGCAAAAAAATATTTGTTCAACAAACAATAACACAAGTAAGGCAAAAAGCATTTTTGATTTATCAGATACGGTGTGATATATTTTTTTTTATTGACATAAAAACTAACTATTACAATAATAGTTTGCCTAAAATGACATAGTAACGTATAAACAAAAATAACATGAATATAATAATAATAATAATAACATTTTCATTGAATGATAAATTATATAATTAAAAATGAATTATATTAATGTTTCGAAATAAATGGTTTCTAGGTATATATACTGACTATTTTAAAATGTTAATTACAATCTCGTTATCTAAATTTTTATCGAGATTAAAAAATATTCTAAAGTCAATATAGTTCCTTGTAAGGGTACCTCTAGCTCCAAACATTAAACCTATTACTTTGATATTTTGAATATCGTATTTCTTTGCGTAATAATCTATCGTAGGTTCATATATGGCTTTTTTTTCTAAATCTACTTTATCCGGTTGTTCTTTATTATCTTCCAATCTAATAGTGGGATCTATAATATAATTTTTATTAGTTTTTCTGTTGATAGCTAAGATGTCCACTCTTCTAATACTATCTAATGAAGATAGTCCCATTATTTCTTCATGAACCTCCCATCCCTTATTTCGCAAATTATCTGCAATAATCTGTCTTACATCATTGTGTCTTTTAATTCGTAACAATTCACCATAGTTACAGAAACCCAACACGTGAGCAAGTGTTTCAAACTCATTGCATCTTCGGCAATGGGATTGTTCGAACTGCGGAAACATTACAAGACATCTTAATGCAGTCTGTCCATTCAGAAATACTTAGTCCATTTTTTTGATAAACCCATTTGTTACTAGTTTTGACTTGTCTATATAAAATAACGCCTTTGTCCTTTTGAGTATGATTAGTCCAATTTTGAAATTCCCTTTCACGTAAAATTGATCTAATAGATTTTGTTTGTTTCTTAGATTTCTCTATAACATTTATATCATTGTTATCTATATTTAATTTTAATAGACATGACATTTTATTTTCCACAAAAATTTTTTTTTTTAATTAATTCACAGTTGGAATTTTCTAATAAACGAAATTTGTTAAATTGTTGAATGAAAGCTTCCTAATAAGAATTAAAAATTTCTAGACCTCTAACATTTTTTGATGAGTATAAAAAACTATTTGGAGTGTCTCCTGGGAGTTGTATGATTTCTCTAACGCTACTTCTTATAAGTTTGTCAACTTTGTCTAAAAATATTTTTGAAAGTTTATTTAATGGAGCTGTTTGTAAACGATATATTAAGCATGGTGAGATGTATTGATTTAGTATAATTAATTTTTGGTGTGCATTTAATAATGTAGTTTTAGTTAAAATTTCCAAATTAGTACTAAATTTTTTTAAAACAATATCTTCTTCAAATATTAATTTGTCTGAAAAAGTTACTCCTAAATATTTTATTTTTTCTTCTGATCCAATAGTTTTAATTACGTTACTATTTTTGCATGAAAATGATCTATTAATTAATTTCCCTTTATCTAGTGATATTCCTGACGATTTATTATAATTAATTTTTAATCCTATTTCGTCAAATTTATTTTCTATCATAAATAATATATTAGATGTTGCATTATAATCTTTCCCTATTATTACAGTATCATCAGCATATCCTAAAATTGTTATTGGATTTATAGATTTGTCATCGCTAATTCTAAATCCAAATAAATTTGTTATATCTGGCTCTGAAAGTTCTTCAAATATATGATTAATTGCTAAATTAAATGAAATAGGAGATAGAGGAGACCCTTGCAAAACACCATTATTAATTTTAAATTTCTTAGTTCTTTTAAATCCTAAATCAACAAAAGAGTCATTATTGCATTGTAGGTTTATAATTAAATTTTGTAATTTAGTAGGAATTTTTGAAGATTTTATTATTTTAATTAAATGTTTATGACCTATATTGTCATAAGCTTTTTCAATATTTAAAAAAATTAAGGATGTATTTTGTTTTAATTGTTTTGATTTTTCAAGAATAGTTTCTATAATATTATTATTAATTAGACATCCTTGTATATGCATAAAACCTCTTTGATTGACGTTTATGTGAATAAAATTTCGAATATATCTGTCAAGAACTTTTTCTATAATTCTTCGCAATAATGAACAAATTGAAATAGGTCTAAAATTATTTAAATCATCGGTATTACCTTTTTTATGAATTAAAATTGTTCTTGCTTGTTTGAAAGAGTTTGGAACGAAACCTGTATCTAACATAATATTTCCTATTTTTTGCAAGAATTTCTATATTTATATTATTCTTTATACATCTCATAATTATTCTGTCTGGGCCTGGTGAAGTATCTATTTTTATTGATTTGATGCATTTGGTGATTTCTTCAACTGAAATTTCAGCTTTATATTCGTCACTAATTTTTTTTTGTTCTTCTGTGTCAATTATCGGGTAATTATCTTCTAGGCAAAAATTATTGGGTGTTTCAAATTTATTTTTGTAAAAATCGTAAACAATATTAGGATCTAGTTAACAATTTTGATTATTTTTTTCATATATTCTCTAACTGCTTTGCGACGTTGGTTGTAATAAAGATATTGAGTTAGTTGGTATTCATATTCTTGTTTACGTTTCGATTATCTTTCGGGATTTGTAGTTTTGGTATACATATTATTAGAACGTTTGAATATTTATAAATATTATATTATTATATAATATTTATAAATTTGACATATGATATTAATGTGATGTGATATCATAGATATCTATATAAATTTGAATGTTGATATTTGGTCTTTTAGGTCTTAATTAATGTATTGGTACCTACGTCAAGGAAATAATTGCTACGGAATCCATTTTTAGGGCAACTATTACTGTTTCTATGGCAGTTTCCTTCTTAATAATGATAATAATACAGTAACAATTTGGGATTTCATAGAGCAAAAAAAAAGTTTTACTTACTTTTCTCGCAAACGAACAGACCGATCTAAAAAGTAAACGCCAAAATAAAGTAACCAAAACACAATTGCTTATTTATTGTAATTTATGTTGTAAAAATTAGAGAACGTTGATTATCGTAAGGATAACGGTTGAAAAACAATATCCTTGAAATCTAACAGGTGTTTGGTACCTTATTTTTGCAGCCTACAGGTTATGTAGGTTATAACTTATAACCATTACTGTCCTATTACAAACAATGCAATTTTCAAAAAATATAAACGTTTAATAATTGCAGCGGAGTTACAAAAAAAAGCGGAATGGTTGTATTGTAAGTTGCTGATAAACAATCATACAATTGATAATTTGAAAATGCACTTAATAGGCTAAACAATTCGCATGGAACAACTATCGAGCTGCACTGTTTTACACCTCGCAAGGGTACTACATTTCATAATCTTAATTTCTTATTGTTGTTTCCAATTCAGTAGCAATGATGACCCACGATAAGATGGTAACATTCTTACACAAAATGGATGCCAAGTTACGTGCCTAAATAAAATGGAACTATTATTCGTACGAAGATGACATTTAATGTGGAACATAAATTGTACGGGAAATGTGTGAATAAACATCTTGACAAGCATTTTACCACAAAATTTATTGTACTTACATAATTGAAATACATTACTAATAGAAATTGTATTAAATATGAACTGACACACTTGTATTACTAATTTTACGTTGTAGTAACATCGTTGTCAAAGTATAAAACCTCTAATCGGAGTCACTATCTACATCCGAGCTTTCAGAATAGTTTCCGATTTTAATAATCAGTTCGTCAACATTTCTTCCTGTTTACACCATTGCTTTATTGTTTCTTCAGTACGTCGCACGGAATTAGCCCATAATGATTTTAGTTAAAAGAGTTTACTTGCCGATGATTAGGTGAATTGATCTCTTTAATGTAATGTTTAAGACATTTAATTCGCATTTCCGCGATATAACTTTTTTCCAGTAAAGTTGTACGTTGGTATTCCTAATGCCCATTTTGAATGTTTCTGGTAGATCGTCACATTTCGTTTTCTTTCATGGTCTTTTTTACCCGGACTTGTTAATATAGGGTAAGTTGCAGCTCAAGACGTGATATTTTTCACCGTCTTCTCAGATGTACCCAAGGCGCTTGCTCCACGCTTTAATTTTGTGATTGTAATGAATTAAGATATAAACACTTAATGTCATACTTATTTATTGGAAACTGATATCAGGGGATCCCAATTTTCTTTAAAGTGTGTAATAAATGATGATTAGAAGTAAATGTAGGAAATGAGGAAACACTCAAATTGGAGATGTGTGATTATTTGAAGATGTGATTTATAGATAGAGATCCGAAGCATTATTAACGTGTCCCTGTAGAAAAGCTCGCGTCAGGTAAGTGAGAATTTGTCTGTTTGGCTTACTATATCTACGTGTGCTCAGGTGTATTATTCGATTTTTTTAATAGCAGACTGGCACCCATTACATAAGACTAATGCGACTTATAGTAATACGACAAGCCACCCTAATCTCTAAATTCTGAAACACACTCACGGCCCTATATCCCATGAGTTAGTCGGAAAACCCTTAATTATCTGTTACATCACGTATTAATTCCGATTTCATCTGTAACAATCTATTCCTGGATTGTGAAATTATGCAAGATCATACGCTTTGCTGCAGCAGTACATATATATATATATATATATATATATATATATATATAATAGAGAGAGAGAGGGGTACAGGGTGTTCATTTCAAAACTTCCCACCTCGGATTTCTAAATGTGAAGATTTTTTAAAAATCGCTGAAATACGTAAAAAGGTTTATCGAGAAGGACAAATTTTTAACCAAAATTTGCATCGCTCCCTTTACCCCCGCCCCCACGCGTTACCCCATTCAAAATCATTCCTTTATTTTGGCGTTTATTTTTTTAATCGGTTCATTCGTTTCCGAGAAAAGAGATTTTCGGCATCGTAAACTAAAATAATTTCAACCCTTTCGCCTAGGGTGTAAACCATTTTAGTTAATCTAGGTAAATAACTTGTCACTGTCACAATACTTTCTTCGCTTTATTATTACTATAGCAACTCAACACAAATTGAACCTTCATTTTCTTATTAACAAAAAATACCCTTCCTACGTACAGTTAGAATGTTGTTTTATGAAATAAATTCTACAGCAACAAAATATTTGTTCAACAAACAATAACAGAAGTATGGCAAAAAGCATTTTTGATTGATCAGATACGGTGTATTACTATCCATTAATAAGTATTAAAATAAATTTGAATGTTGATATTTGGTCTTTTAGGTCTAAATTAATGTATTGGTACCTACGTCAAGGAATTGCTACGGAATCCATTTTAGGGCAACTATTACTGTTTCTATGGCAGTTTTCTTCTTAATAATGATAATAATACAGTAACAATTTGGGATTTAATAGAGCAAAAGAAAAGTTTTACTTACTTTTCTCGCAAACGAACAGACCGATCTAAAAAAATAAAGGAACCAAAACACAATTCTTATTTATTGTAATTTATATTGTAAAAATTAGAGAATGCTGATTATCGTAAGATAACGGTTGAAAAACAATATCCTTGAAATCTAACAGGTGTTTGGTACCTTATTTTTGCAGCCTACAGGTTATGTAGGTTATAATCTATAACCATTGCAGTCCTATTACAAACAATGCAATTTTCAACAAATATAAACGTTTAATAATTGCAGCGGATTTACAAAAAAAGAGGGAATGGTTGTATTGTAAGTTGCTGATAAACAATCATACAATTGATAATTTGAAAATGCACTTAATAGGCTAAACAATTCGCATGGAACAACTATCGAGCTGCACTGTTTTACACCTCGCAAGGCTACTACATTTCATAATCTTAATTTCTTATTGTTGTTTCCAATTCAGTAGCAATGATGACCCACAATAAGATGGTAACATTCTTACACAAAATGGATGCCAAGTTACGTGCCTAAATAAAACTATTATTCGTACATAGATGACATTTAACGTGGAACATAAATTGTACGGGAAATGTGTGAATAAACATCTTGAAAAGCATTTTACCACAAAATTTATTGTACTTACATAATTAAAATACATTACTAATAGAAATTGTATTAAATATGAACTAACACACTTGTATTACTAATTTTACGTTGTAGACACATCGTTGTCAAAGTATAAAATCTCTAATCGGTGTCACTATCTACATCCGAGCTTTCAGAATAGTTTCCGATTTTAATAATCAGTTCATCAACATTTCTTCCTGTTTACACCATTGCTTTATTGTTTCTTCAGTACGTCGCACGGAATTAGCCCATAATGATTTTAGTTAAAAGAGTTTACTTGCCGATGATTAGGTGAATTGATCTCTTTAATGTAATGTTTAAGACATTTAATTCGTATTTCCGCGATATAACTTTTTCCAGTAAAGTTCAACGTTGGTATTCCTAATGCCCATTTTGAATGTTTCTGGTAGATCGTCACATTTCGTTTTCTTTCATGGTCTTTTTACCCACACTTGTTAATACAGGGTAAGTTGCAGCTCAAGACGTGATATTTTTCACCGTCTTCTCAGATGTACCAAGGCGCTTGCTGCACGCTGTAATTTTGTGATTGTAATGAATTAAGGTATAAACACTTAATGTCATACTTATTTATTGGAAACTGATATCAGGGGATCCCAATTTTCTTTAAAGTGTGTAATAAATGATGATTAGAAGAAGTAAATGTAGGAAATGAGGAAACACTCAAAGGATAAACAAACAAATGGAGGTTATGTAGTATTAGTCAAACGAGATGCGTATACATATCAAACAAATTGATTTCGCGTTTACTTTTTTTTTAGTATGCTTATTGGTTAGAATGCTTATTGTTAGTATTGCTTATCCTTATCTTGGTCGTTGCATTGGTCGTCTTCGATTTTATCTTAGGGCTTATGGGATGTCATCAAGGAAGCCTTCGAATTCTTCGGGGAGGTTTTCGATGTTCTGGGTCAGGATAGTTGGAGCGTGCTTAAATTTATTTTTCAGTTTTCTCCTGTGGGTTCTTAGGTATTGGATGTGGGTAAGGGGCGTATGTGGAATGCGGAGGATGTTTTTGGTAGCTTCTGTTTCGCCGAATATCCTACGGTGTGTGTAATTTGTTTGTAGTGTTTTGGGGCGTTGTGTGATAGGTGTGATGTTAGCGTGTTGTATGGTAATTTCATTGGGTGTTCTATAGTGTAATCGGTGTATTCTCCGTAGGACTCGACGTTCACATGAGGCTATGGAGTTTAGGTCTTTGGTTTTAGGGTAGCGTACAATGGAGCACGGTAATCTATGACGGGCCGTATGAATGTCTTGTAAGTGTGTTGTAGAGTTTCGCGTTGACAACCTCCTATGTGTCCCCTAAGGGCGCCCAGGAGGTTGGATCAGTTCCGAACTTTATTCAGGGTCTTGTTCAGGTCAGCGTTCCAGTTAAGGTTCTTGGTAAATGTAATTCCTATGTATGTTATGTCGTCAAGTAGCAGTAATCGTTTCCCTTGCAGGGAAATTGTTACGTCGTTTTTGGAGAGTAATTTGTATCGGGTATAGTTAGGGTGTCGGAATAGAATGGCTTGGGTTTTGGTGGGGTTTATGGAGACTCTCCATTGGTTGGCCCAATTGGAGAAGTTCCGTAGGGTATAGGATATACTGTTAGAGGCGTTCTTGGTTGACCGATTAGCTGCCCAGAAGGTAGTGTCATCGGAAAACTGTGCCAGGGATACTCCGGGCGTTGTTACACTGGGGATATCATTGGCGAAAATAAGGTATAGTATTGGTACCAAGGCAGAATCCTGAGGTACGCCTGCTTGCGGGGTGAAACTTTGTGAAAGGGATGAACCCACTCGGACTCGTACAGTCCTATCTGTTAGATACGACAGTAGGAGTTTCGTGGGCTCGGGGGGGGGGGGTACCTAATGATTTGTGAACTAAACCCTCATGCCAGACTCTGTCAAAGGCCCGCTTTATGTCTAAGAACACGGCGAGCTTACAATAGCGGTGGTTAAATGCTCATGACGTTTCGGTTAGGAGTTTCAGTAATGGATCTTGACAGGTTCTATTACGTCGGAAGCCGAACTGGCAGCCGGGTAAGGGGTTATAGGATTCTATGTGATCTCCCAGTTTTCGGGCTAGGATCTGCTCTAAGCACTTCCCTAGGCAGCTGAGGAGAGAAATGGGTCGGTAAGATGAGGGTTCTGTCAAATCGGAAAAGTTTTTAGGAATCATGACGGTCGGGGCGGATTTCCACATCGTCGGGAAGTACAAAAGAGGAGGCATTTGTTATATATGGACGTTAGGCGGCTGATCGCTGGGGGTGGTAGGTGTCTCAGCATAAGTGTGTTAAAAGTCCATCTTGTCCGAGAGCGGGTATTTTGCCTTTTTGGAAGTAGTTGAGGGTTTTAGTGAGAGTAATTGGGCAGAAAAACGGGTAGTTATCATCCAGGATTTTCTCGGGTAATTCGGAGTTTTTGAAATTCTCAAGGTCTTGCTCTAGACGATTACGGCCTAGTCTTGATCGCTGGAAATTAAGTTCCCCTGAGGATCGGTTAGGTGGGACTTGGGTTTGGTTTTTCTTTTAGTGAGTATATTGAAGGTGTGCCAGAACTTCTTCCCATCTCTATAGTTGAGATTGGAGGTGGCCTGGACCCATTTTCTTTCTATGTATGTGTTGGTTTCACGCCGAATTAGGGCGTTTAGCCGTGATTAGGGCATGAGAGCGGGGTCCCATGATCTCAGGAATTCGCGATATACTCGCCTCTCCCCTTTGATCAAGTTTACGATGTATTGTGGGAGACGTTTGCGGGAGATATCAATTGATTTTTGGAGCATTGAAGCTTCGACCGCTTCCGCGATAAGGGAAGTAAAGTCGGTGACCGCTCTCCCGACATCGTTGGGAGTGTGGATGTCGTTCGCCTGAAGATTATTGGAGATGTATTCGCCAAATACATTCCAATCGGCGTTTTGAAAATCTCTAGGGATAATGTGAGTTGGATGAGGGGGAGGGATGGGGCCGAGGGATGTTTTAACGAGATTACTCTTTCTATTACATTTACATATTTAATCCCGTATGTCGATTTCGTCAAATGCACTACGAATGTTCACCATCCTTATTTAATTCACTGTTTTATATGAGTAGACGGTATAAACAGATTTGGATTCATAAATTAATCACGTTGCGGTAAACACTCCTGGCGAGAATAAAATGTTAAGCAAGCACAGTTAATTTTTTGTTAATGATAGGCCCACCAATTTTTTTGTGGTTAACAAATTAGCCCCAAATTATGGTTATAGGTTTCAAACGATAGTGCTGCAATGGGTGTGTAAATAAAAAAGAAAAACAGCACTAAATTTTGGTCAACCTAAATTTGCAATTTACTTATTCGCAAATAATATGCTAAACTTGATAACATGTAAAGTGCATTCTAATTGCAATTAGTACGTTTTATTTAAGAAATATCTTTAATATACTTGTACTGCACCATGCGTACGAACACATAAACCTAACCTAACCTAACGACAAATCACACTCATTTACTGTGCTATTTCTGGGGCGTAAACAGAGTCACTGATTATCCAAGCTTGATTATCCAAGCATTCAAACATAATATTGATTGAATTAAATAGACATGATTAAAATTTAGAAAACTAAATATTAATAAGAAACAACGATGCAATTTTAGAACAGCAAACAATCTACAAAAATTGATTGAACGATAAAGTATTGTTTGATTCTCTATTCAAAATAGTCTTTATAACATAGATTAATTTTGGTTTTAATATTAAGTATTATACGGTTTTAGTCAAATCATTTATTGTTAGAAATTAGCTTAGAAGGTAATTTGAAGGTTATTCAAAAGGGATTAAAGTTGCGGGAACGAAAGCTGCAACCCTTGACCACGCGGCCAAAGGCTGAGAGAGCGTGGTTGCGGTTACAATCCAGGGTCCATGGCTAACCTTTCAACCCACAAGGTTGCCGTTTGCATTGCATTGCTTACATAAAGCCCTTAAACATAAAACTCATTAGAATTGGTTTTAAGGGATCACTTATTTAATTTAGTTGAGTGAAATAATCTTTTGAAATAACAATTCTCATTAATCAGAAAGAAATCTTTTAATCTAACAAAAGCAGGTAAAGAAAAAAAGAAACGTTCAAGTTGAAATTGGCATTCTTAAAATGGAAATAACGGTAGACGTGTATAAACAACTTGTGTTAGTTTACAGACGAGTTTGGGGTTGAACAACTTGGAATAACACGAAAAGGTAGTATCGGGCATTTGGTGTAGAAGATCGTAAATACGACCGCCACAAACAGCAAAGGCGGTCCGGATGGAATTGTAGAGAGAAGTAATGGCAACAGCTATTTCCTCGTGTAATTTAGGGTCTCAAACCAGGTGACTAGACATCGTTTCTTGGTTATCCGCAGGGGACCGCTTTTATATGAAATACAACTCTGAAAAGGTTCTAAGAAAATGGAATGTCGTTAAAATTCTAGTCACACATTTTGTATCTGAATGGGTTTAACAATTATTTTACAGTTGTTGTTTGAACCTTTTTTTTATAGTAGCGAATATAAACTGAGTTTACGAATTCCTAGTAGTCTTCTTTGCAGTAAGTTATTTAAACAACTAAGCTTAAAATCTTACATGTTACTTGAAACATTAATTTGGTAGAAACGTACCATTTTGCTGTTCATAGTACATAATCAATAAAATGCAATATATGCGCGAAATATAAGAATCTCTAGACAGCGGTTTGAAAAACGTGAAATGGTACGTAACATAGGTAATTATATTGTGAAACACCAAATTAATGTAGAACACCATAAATATATAATTTATTGCTTCGAATTGTGGGCTGAAGGTACCTATTTTTTTTAGAATACATACATTCTATGATAAGTACAAATTTTAACAACTGATACACGTCCATAAAATTAACACAGCTATTTAAAACAATGAAAAAAACCTACATAAATATTTAATCGCAAATTTGGGCAGCTCCGCCACGCGACAAATAACCAATACACTAAAATCAATTACGGAACGTTACAGTACGAATTTGTGGCTAATTAGTGCGGATTTTGTCGTTCGTCATTAAAAAAAATCTGGAGTGTCTCCATTCCACATTCCCGTATACATACATAGGTACTATTAAAGTACTAGCGGATTTATATAATTACATAAAAAAAACCTACGTAAAAAGAAAACCATTTTTTTTTTATTTCAAGTTTTATATGTCCGTTAACACTTTAATTCTAGCCTAAAAGAAAGTTTACAATAAGTTTCTTAAGGATTTTCACTTTTTATTTAATATATATTTTAATAGTGTTTTAAGATACACTTACAAATATTAATGTTATAATGCCTTGTATTTAAAACATAATTTGTAATAAGTACGCCATTTTAAAGTGTAAATGCATATTAAAATAAAATTTAAAAACAATTTTAACAAAAAAAAGTAATTTTTTGGTCGGGGGTCAGAATTTTCCTTCATTGCATTACTAGTCCGATCATTTGACCATGTCACCATTATCTCCATTTATATTTTACGTATATTATTAGATATTATTATATTGTTACATTCTACTATTTTTACCATTTGTGTTCATTTTTAATTCGATAATCAAGCTGAATCTACGTGTGATGTTCATATATATATATATATATATATATATATATATATCATATATACTATATATATATCAATGCAAATTATTTTATTATGAAATTTCTGAAAAACTATACAATTTCTAACAATCGAAACAAACAATACATTTGTCACGTGCTTATTTGCGAATTTTGAAAAATTGTTAACTGTGAATGTCCGATAAATGGGTCAAATTGACATGATTCAAAATTGCATTAAGAAAATGTATTTAGAATGCAACAAAGATTTCCCCATATACCAAATTATTTTTCAACCAAATCAGAAAAAAAACTATTCAAAATACCAATTTAATTCCCTCTAGCTAATATTATTACGTAATTTACATCATAAAATCTTGTTCTACCTGGAAATAGTTTTAATAACACAAATTACATAATTTTAGGTATCTTAAGCTATAGGTGCACTTTAAAGAGCAATAATTTTACATTTCCTTATAAATGCTCGAAATATTTGATTATTTCAGAAGCCTAAATTATTAAATTAATATAAACGCTAATTTCAAATGTACTAACCAATATTAAATTTAATAAGGATAAATAATGTGTTGTTAAGTTTTAATTACAAATAATAGTTCGTTTACATTTTATTTACCGGTTAAAAATATTAGTTCGGTTCATGCGCTTCAATATACAGGGCATCAACACAACCAGCGACGAGGCTAAATCGTATGTTTTAAATTTTCCTCTCACAAATTGTCTATTTTACAAATATTTGATTAATTTTGACCTAAAATTATGTAATTTATATTATTAAAACTATTTCCAGATAAAACAAGATTTTATGACGTTTCGTAATCAAAAGTCAGTTGTGAACATAAATTATTTTTATTTTTTTTCTGATTATGGTCAAAATCATGATATGGCTGTGTCATTTATTCATTCTAAATATCATTTTCACATAATAATACAATTTTCGATATCTTGTCAATTTGAACGATTATTAAAATCGTGCATCACAGTTAAACATTTTATATCAAAATTACATAATTATGGTCACTGACAAATTCACAATGGATATAATTTTGGCATCACATCAAAATAATAAAATTTTTCAGAAATTTCAATAAATTTATTGAATTATACATATATATATATATATATATATATATATATATATATATATATATATATATACACACACACACACACACAGGTACGGAAAACATTACAGCGGTCTGACTTATAATAAGCTAGAAAGAAACCCAATAAGCATTATATGAGTGTGAGAGAGACATAACTTTACCGATGTCGCCACTTGTATATATTTCCATGTAGGCACAAAATATATACTACTTAAGCCTCCTTCAATCTATCTTCAACATCTCTAACGAAACCAAAGCAATTAATATTATGTTAAAAAATCGCGTGTTTTTTGAAACTATTAAGTAAATACTTTACACTTAAACATTAAATCATAATACCTCAAACATAGAAGTTTATTGTAATTGGAAATTTATGACATGGTTCGATTACTACTCGTAAGAAGAACCAAGAAGTTAAGTTAAAGGTTTAACTTTAGCATCTATTTTTAAAAATGAACAGAATACACTTCAAAACTCTACTTTATAAGATTTTCGAACAGACCTCCACCTTGCGCAAGACAGTAACCCAATCTGTGATAAAATTCAGTTCGGGTGTTTTCTAACATTTCTTGGGTGATGCTGTAATTTTGACACGAAGTTCGTCCAAATTGTTAGCACTTTCGTGCATGTGCCCATAAATTTGCTAGAATACGTATCCCCAAACCAAAAAATCATTCGGCGCGATATCAGTTTAGTGAGGATATTTATATTACCTTTTCCACTAATAATACGGTTAGGGGACACAGTTTCCAAAAACTGTTGAACTCTTATTTAGTACGAGCAGGACAGCCATCTTATTTTTACCACATGCGCTTCTCAGGAATCTTACACCCGCGGCATTTTTTTTCGTGCTGTTTTTGACATACCATGTCTCACTTCCATACAGTACTGACGGGACAAACATGCCTTTATAGATTGCTCGCTTTACAGCTTTCGTTTCTCATTATCCTGCACATACTTCCAATCACTTTCCTTCCAGCATTGACCCTTCGCCCAATCTCGCCCTCAATTGTACCATCTGCAGTAAACACTCTACCCAGATATACCAGCTCATCCACTTGCTCCACAATTTCATCTTGCAGAGTAAATACTCTGCTCTCCTTCCACCTTTCCGATTGAACACCACAATCTTAGTTTTGTTTATATTTATCTTTAGGTCCATGCTCTCACAGACTGTATTAAACTTCATCAGAGCGGTTTCCAGCTTATCCGCACTGTCATTTAATAAGACTGTGTCATCTGTATACACCAGCAGTCGTACATTTACGTCACCAACTATTACACCATTTGTATCGGTACATGCTTGTCTAACACATTTATCCATGTCTAGATTGAACAACCACGGTGACATCACACAGCCTTGTCGCACTCCTTGCTCAATATTAAAGTATTCACTCACACCTCCTCTCACCCTAACACATGCCCGGCTATGGTTGTATACTCCCCTTATTCCGTTTATTTACGCCATATTCATTTAATATTTCCCATAGCTCCTTATTCACTCTGTCGTATGCTTTCTACAGATCTACAAACGCACAGTACAGCTAAACACTTTTCGATCACCTTGGAGAGCAACCATCTGATCGACACAACCTCTCCCTGGCATGAAACCACCCTGCACATCCCAAATCTTAGTTTGTGTAGTTTCTCGTACTCTATCAATCAGTATTCTTCCAAATACTTTACCAGGCACGCTGAGCAAACTTATTGCTCTGTAGTTCTTGTAATCACTCTTGCTCCCCTTATCGTTATACAATAGTACAATGATCACGTTCTTCCAACCCCTCGGCACTTTCCCACACATAAGGCATTGAATACATAATCTTCGTATAAGCTTTGCAGCTCCATACTTGAGCATTTCACCAGTGATTTCATCTACGCCTGCTCCCTTGCCGTTTTTCAACCTTCCTATGTTTTCTCTATCTCATTTATCACAATATCCTTCTCAGTTTCATTCACCATTCCTTCTACATTCTCCTTACTTAACCCTTCGCCTATTTGTTTCTTAATCTGTACGCCTCATACAATCGCTCTTTTTCAGTCACATTTTTGGAGCAATCATTGCCATATACGCATATTTTTTCTTACATACTGCCTTTTTCACCGATTCATTCCAGCAAGCACCTTTTTCTGTCTACCTACAGTCCACATATCCGCACGGCACTACTGACAATACAATTTTTCAAGCTTATTCATGCACTTTCAACGTCAGTGTCTGTTATTTGTTCGTTCCACACCGTTTCATTCACACTGTACTCTTTACGCACAGCATCTGCGTATTTCATTCTTGCAACAGTATCCACTAGTTTATCTGCCCTAATTCAGAACGTTCGCACTGCGTTTGTTTTCTCCAGATTCACTTTTGCCCTAAACACACTCTCGATACAACCAAAAAGTGCTCCGATTCACACTGCGATTACTTTTGTGTCTTTCACTAGGTTTCTAAGTCGTCATACTCTATCAAGTCTATCATACTTTCAGATTCACCTCTTTGTCATGTATGCATATGCACATTTTTATGTTTAAACCACGTATTAGATACAAAAAGGCTTTTCTCCACATAGAAGTTCACCACGCGTTCATCATTCTCATTGACTCTTTGGTCTCCGAACTTTTTTGAAACGCGTTCAGTATGTTCTCTCTCTACACCCACCCATCCGTTCATATCCCCCACTATCATCACTCTTTCGTTTGGCTTATATACGTTCAACAGGTTCTCTACTTCATTCCAGAAGTTCTCACACTCCTGGTCTCTTTCTCCATTCACCGGTGCATAGCACGCAATAAAAAAAATTCTTCGAAACTTTCATTCTAACCCACATTACCGGGAGATACCAATTCTACTGTTTAACAGATCTTTCCGTTCATTCACTTTGATCACCCCAACTCATTTTGCGCCCTACACTTCAGTCTCAGTTCCTGACCATAGTGTTAGGCTGCCATCCTCCATCTCCACATCATCATTTCCTTTGCGTTTTGTCTCCGATACACACAGAATATCAAGGTGCCTTTCGTACATTATATTGTAACAAAGGTAAAGTTAGCTTAAATTTTTAATTTGCAGTCAAGGAAAAATATAGTATAAGACAATATGCAATGTTATAATTAAACTTAAGGGGAGCACCGTCGCGTAAAGGAAAACCTTTAATAAAGACAGACAATTTTACGCTTTTTTAATCCTGACATCTGCCGGACAGTGTTCTAAACTTTGAAAATAATTTGTACAACTGATTTCTGTAAAACGCGCTTGGGATTTTCTATAACATGTACTATTGCAATTTAGTGTTGGTATGGTAGAGAAACACTAAATAAACTGCAAAAAAAATCAATAACAAAGTTATAATAAATTTTATGTGAATACAAAGTCAAAAATTATTAGTATGCCATAAGAGTAATTTGCAGTCGATTGCAGTATTTCACATTCTATTGTTTCAAAGGTAAAGTACATGAATTCAATTTCAGAAAATTCAGTAAGTTTATGCCCAAATATTGTTCTTAGTTCTCTAAATTATCGATTGTTATTTCATTTACAGCACTGATGAGACTTCCTGGATATGAATATAGGGATACTTTAATAAAATAAATTTATTTTCCAGAGAAATTTATTCTACAGTGTCTTTTTCTCATGATAAAGCTATGCAACTACATAGCGCCAACGCCCCCCCGTAAGTCACATGAAAGTACCAAAAATAAAAGTTGGATCAACCTCCAAATTTGAAAACAAAAAAAAAATGTTCAAAAACTTACCATCTATACACGGATCTGCCATGCATAATCACATCTTTTGTATTATATATTTGTGTCAGTACGATGTTATGAGTTTCAAAAATCATCTGGCATGGGTTTTAAAGGAACCACATTTTTCGTAGAAGTTCAATGCCCTAGCAATCCTAAATATTATTTACTCGCCTATTTTATTTAAAGAGGCATTTCACACGTTGCAAAATTCTACTGTTTAGATTACTATTATTTTTGTTTATTAGTAAAAATATCTGTTCAATAATTAAAATTTATTATTAATTTTATTAAATACATAAATAAAAATTATTATAATTATAATTACATAAATAAAAAGTTTACCTCGAACTTACTCTAGGTAAACTTTTTATTTATGTGTTTAATAAAATTAATCATTTTTAATTACATAGTTACCTTTGAACTTATTCGTTCATAACAAAATTTATAATAAATCTATTCAGTAACTTCACACTTCTATTTAAATTAGATTGTTCCCTAGCGCGACATGCTGTTATTTACTTGAGAAAGGAAAAATTATTGAATTACTTTAATTTAGATTACAAATTAGAGCTAGTTGCTTGTTTATTTTATCTATTTATTTGCTTTTTGTATACTTTGGATTACGGATTCGATCTAGTTATTTATTTTTATCATTTAAGCTAATAAAACAGTTCTTATGACAATACTTCACTAGCTTGACTTGCATATATTGTTTGAGCGTACCCCGGCCTTTATATTTCGCCATCGATTCATCAATTGCTTGAAAAGTAGAATCACTTCTGGCTATCATAAAACTTTTTTGAGACATGAAATAATATCGTCTATATAACACATTTTGTTTCCATTATTAGGTTTATTTGGTTCTCTAAAATATAGTTTTGATAAGAGCAATTGGCATCTATCCCTTGAAATTGCATTCCGGATGGAGTCGTTTCCCAGAGATTTGTTATTAGACCAATAATGGGCGAAACTACGAACTCTATTATAATGCATGACTAACATAACACCAGTTACAAACATCATTTCTTTTGGACAAATTCTAATAATGTGCTTCATTTCTTCTTTTAAAATTTCAAGCCTCCAATTTGTGCTCACTCATGTACACAAACAAACTACGCGGAAATACTTTTAGAAAAAATTCAGTTACAGAACTACCCCCATTCAATTGATCTGTAATAAGTGGAACTTTCTTTTGGGGCAAAATAAATCTAGGAAAACATTATTTGAGTTTATGTATGACCAGACGACATAAGACACTGAATGAGTTGGATTCAAAACTTGTGCATCATTGACTATATCCTTTTCATTACTTGATTTTTCTTCTCCTTTTAGGTAGTTCTGTATTATTTCGTTCATTTTCATGTGCGCTTTCTTCACTTTGCTCATCACATGATAAAGTAAATCTTTATCTTTTACACTGTCATCGCTACTACAGTTTATATCGTCCATTTATCTACAGTGTTAGCAAAATATTCAGGTTCTTCGTGAATTAATTTTCATTTCTTTGAAAAAAAAGAAATCATAGTTCATATATGTTGGGACAAATTTATCCCAAGAAAATCACTGTAAGGACATATAATCCCAGACTACATATTGTACTAATTACATCAATAAAAAACATGCTAAACAGTAAAAGCTTATTACTTAGCGGGATAGTTATTTACGTGTACAAATAGACAAGTAAAATAATTTTTATACGGTTAGAAAAACTGTTAAAAACACCAATTTCAAGGAGCAATGTCAATACGTGGTTTTACTTCAAGCTATTTTTTTAGTTAATATCGCTTTCTCTACTTTTCAAATACACAGCAGATATACATGGTGAGTCATGACGAACTTTACATACTTATACCATATATAGAGTCCCTTATGGGGAATATCATATGACCATTAAAAATCGTAAACTCCGCTTTTTTTTATTAATATTCAGGGTGATTTATCAACTTTAATAAAAAATTCATTTGGCTATAATATCTTTTCGGATTATTTGATTTTTCTGATTTTTTGGTGAAACATTACTCTATTATGTAGTATTTGATCGGCGTTCTCAAATCTTAGAAATTCCAGGACCGGCTTCGGAGAAATTAATTGGGCCTGTTCATATTTAAAAATTCACCCTGTATGCGATTTTTTAAAATTGTAATTAGTGATTTTCATAGTATACAAAAAGACAATGAAAACCATTTCAAACTTTTATTTCATTTTAATAAACGATCAAATTCGGATGGCTTATCACATAATAATGTAATGATTGAAAAGAAACATTGTCACTGGCAGATATTTTAACTAAAATAAGTACAGAATACGTGAACATTGCTTTATCTACATTGTTACTGTCCTTTGTGTTGTTTCCAGGACCGGATTAAACAATTTTAAAATTTAATTTTTAAAAGAAAATCACCCTGTACATTTTTATAGAGCGTAGCTGGAATAATCAAAATACTCAAATAAATTGAAAATTGCTTCATCTTCATTAGACATATTTTATTATTAAATATCAGATCAATAAATTATAAATAAACTGTAACACATAGTAATAATACGTAATAAGAAACGACTCTAAGAAATTTTAAAATTAAAACTACATAACATGAAAACGTAAATAATTTGAAAACACAAATTCACAATAATTTATAAATAATTGCAATTGCTAATAATTATTAAGCTCTAAAGATCACTACTCATTTTGCAAATACAACAAATATGTATCAAGGTAATCATGTCTTACTTCATTTAAGTTTAATTCCAAGAACAATAACTAAATTAAGTATAGCCAATAAGAATAACAAACTATTTTGAAAATAAAACTAAAACTAAAGCATATCCATAGCTACTAGAATGTAAACAAGAAAATGGTGATAATTTCTTACTGCAACTAAAAAGTGAGGCGACGCCCCATCATGTTGAAAATACATCCCTCGGATTCCTATATGGACAAGTAATTTAGACAAAGTATTTTGTAAAAATTCTAAGTAAACCTGTCCTATTAGAGGACCATCAAAAAAGTGAGGTCCTATCAGTTGATCATTTATTACACCAATCCACACGTTCACAGAAAACCTGACCTGGGAACGGAACTCTCGAACAGCACTGCCCACACATGTGCATTACGAGAATTATTTATCCCATCCGTTGTAAACTGTGCTTCGTCTGTGAACAATGTACTGTATATTTTTGATTTGCAATCCACCTACAAAATTGCAACCTGTGTATTTCACCTCCAGGATGTAGCCGCTACATTATTTGGGTATGGTATGGGTGTAAACGATTTTTTCGAAAGACTCTACTTACTTTTGATTGGGTAACATTTCAATCATTTAAGAATGTGACACCTTCTCACATTATTTTGCAGCAAAATAATGTGAGAATGTAAATAATTACAACACGAAATAGAGACAGTTTATTAATTACTAGCATTTGTAATTATTTATAAATTATTGTGAATTTGTGTTTTCAAATTATTTACGTTTTCGTTTTTTATTACTTATTACTATGCGTTCTAATGAAGATGACGCAATTTTCAATTTATTTGAGCATTTTGATTATTCCAGCTACGTTCTTGTCAGGGTATTTGAACACCCTGTATACGTATTGGGTAATTTTGTTTGTAGTTTTATTCACTTAGTTAGATTCCGTATATATATATATATATATATATATATATATATATATATGCATACTATATATATATATATATATATATATATATATATATATATATTGTTGAAAGAGCTTACCGTAGATAATGAATGTTTTGCTTGAATGGGTCACGCTGTATGTAAAGGAATTTTAGGAATGTGTAATGTGCATTAAGGAATTTCGTTTTTTTTTGGTGTAGTTACGTAATTTTCATTAAGAAAAGTCAGTGTAGTTTTTTTTTGGAATTTTAAGTACAATCTTCAGTTTATTGCCCGAATCATATGTGAAGTTCTATTGAGATAAATTCATTTGATTTTTTTTAAGTTTCATTACAAAGAAGCGTTGTTATCGCATTGGTGCCGTACTGTCGCATTCGTGTAGAGGAACAGTTGGAGAGTCGGAATGTTGGTTTTCATCCATGTAAGTAATATGGATGGGCGATTGATTGTACCTTTGCAGTAACATTTCTGTGTCGGGTCGAAGGAAAGTGCAGACAGGGCAGCTTCTTCGCCTTAAGTTGGAAGTTCATCGTAAATTTAGGGGTGGAAATTTTAAAATTAAAAATGGTTGATTGGTTTGTTTGAATGAATTTGTATGGAGGGAGCGTTTTTTAATATGGCGAAAGTAATTTTGAATGGGAGAGTGTCTGTCTTAAGCATTTGAAGCGTAAAGTCGTGCGTGTAGGGAAGTCGGAATAGGAGTTTCATCATTGTGCGATCTTCTAGTGAAAGTTAAGAGTAGCGTTGAGGACTTGCAAGACTAGTCGAACATAACCAAGTTTGGGATATTTTTGTGAAGTAACATTTCAACCGGGCTCGCGCATTAATTCAGTTTGTTGGAGAATAACGGCATCTTCGAGTGCGTTTATGATAGAAATTTGGTTCGTGTTTTTATGTAGTGCGAACCTGAGGACTATTGAATTTTCGTTAGTAACGAGATATAATTAGAGAACCCCACTCCTAAGAGTTAAGTGAACGTAGTGACCGAACACCCATCTACACGTACTGTTCCAGATTATGTAAAACGATGTGCTGAGTGTTTTTTTGTTTGTTTGTCGAACTTTAACAACCTTGAATTAAAAGAAATTATTAAAGTGATTTAAGTTAGTTAATGCTGCTTCAATAAGTTACGAGGCATTATGTTGAAAAGCAAGTTGAATGCGTGGTAGAGATCTGGGGGAAGGCAGCTTAGTGTCGTCGACCAGCAGCAATACCGTGGACTGCACGACGCTTTCGCCGAGCAAGGATTATCGCCTATTTGCCTGTGTGACCTAGGTAATGTAACTTATATTTTGTTTGGTGATCTTGCGACTTGAAAGAATAAAATTTGATTGTATTTTTATGTAATATGTGTTAACGAAGGAACCTGTTGGAAGCAATTATTTTTTTAATTTAGTGTGTCATTTTGTTAACGTTCTCGGACAGTTTCCTTTGTCTATTTAGAAACTATTTAAGGTGTTTTTTTTTTGATACCATTAATATTTTATGAAAGGAGGTAAATAAAACCTTACCTTCATTATTCAGTTTATATAAGATTTACGTGCTGGAGTAATCCAAATGTATAGAATTTCTTTGAATGCAATTTAGCTTAAGATAGTTTTGCTACTGGCCAGAATGCATTGAGGTAATAGTTAAGAAGATTCGATTACCTTTGTATTCAAATTGACCTGTTTAAATTTTAATTGTTTTATTTATTTATTTTGATTTAATAGATGTTTAACTTAGTTACTATTTTGGAGTAATTATTTTAATATTATGCCTTGACAAAGGGTGATGATTTATTGCTCAAATAGTAAAGCGTCGCCGAGTTCTATTAAGAGAAGTTGGAGTTTTGGATTCTTTTGTTGTTTTGTTTTGTTGCCAAATTAAGTTAACGTAACGTAATTCACAAGTTTAGACAAGAGTTGTAACTGAATTGAAGTCAGTTTAGTATGTGTTATGTTATGTTGATTTGTTTAAAGGTGTAATTTAACGTAAGGGGAACATTAGAGATTTGTATTGAATTTGAATATTGCTGCACGGTGGTAAGTTAGTCAGATTAAGGTGTAGATTTTGAAGCCTTTTCAGGTGAAGCAGTATTGCGGAACCTGAGCTACAACGTTACGATTTGGTAAGTGTGGTAAGTTGGGTATTCGGACCACTACGTACCGTCGTTTAATTCGCATTTTAAAACACCCTGGTGTGTTCTTTTAGAATATCCTGGCGCCTACCGGAACCTATTGTGTCATTTTCCCGATTTCGACTTTGGTAAATAGCGTAAACTGCGGAGACGAGACTGCTTTGTCCCAATAGACCCTCACCTGCACGCCGAGCTAGCCGTGCAAAACCAGGTTTATCTTTTACCTTGTCCTAGTGAACATTTATACCGTAACATTCTATAAAAATGTACATGGTAATTTTCTTTTAAAATTGTTTAATCCGGTCCTGGAAACAAGACAAAGGGACAGTAACAATGTAGATAATGCAATGTTCACGTATTCTGTACTTATTTTAGTTAAAATATCTGCCACTGACAATGTTTCTTTTCTTATTACATTATTATGTGATAAGTCTTGGCGGATTTACAATTTCACCCAAATTTAATCGTTTTTAAAAATGAAATAAAAGTGTGACACGCATGGTTTTCATTGTCTTTTGTGTACTTTGAAAATCACTAATTACAATTTTAAAAATCGTATACAGGGCGAACTTTTAATATGAACAGGCTCAATTAATTTTTCCGAAACCGGTCCTTGAATTTCTAAGATTTGAGAACGCCGATCGAATACTACATAATAGCGTAATTTCTACAAAATCAGAAAAATCAAATAATCCGTGTAGATATTATAGCCAAATGAATTATTTATCAAAATTGATAAATCACCCTGTATATTAATAAAAAGCGGAGTTGACACTTTTAATGGTCATATGATATTCCCCATAATGGATAAGTATGTAAAGTTAGTCATGACTCACCCTGTATAAACTACTAAAATATCCCATCCCAATTCTATTGCAATGGACTTTATAAAATTAGGATTCTTTGAACATTGATTGGGATAAATATATTCCGACAGGAGTGACAGAATCTGTAGAATATGCATTTTAATACACGTTTTTACTCACAGATAAGTATTTTAACCGTGAACTAAATAGTGAAAATTTTCGATCTCACTTTTGGCTTGTTTTCGATTATTCTTTAGAACGCACTTAAAATGTGTCAAATTTTTGAAAAATAGTTTTTTTTTCAAATCTCTTTGATCTTTGCTTTCAAGAATAACTTTCTCTTTATTACTTATTCAGTTGTGTATTGGACAATATAATAGCTTCAAAGAAAAGAGGAAAACATTCATAAAATTATGTTAGTTAAAACACAAGTTTTTTAGAAGATAAATATAATTAATTGAGTAGCATAAATGTAAATAAAGCATGTGCTCAATTGTTTATTAATCTCAGATGATAATGAATAATTCAAAGCAAAGGCGTTGGAAGTAGAAGAGTAAATATACTGTAGGTGTAGATAGTGTAAATTTATCAACAATCTTCGTTAAATTTAATATTCGTTTACTAATATTAAATGTTGTGACAACACTTATACACATATAAGTTTGAATAGAATTTAAAAATAACTCTCTAATTCATAGACGCGTGTACCTCAAGCATAATAACCAATGTAAATGTGAAACCAATCACAAATGGTTGTAATAGAATTTATAATGATTTTACAAACAATACGATGTAAGAAAATTTATATTAGCTTAAGGAAATAATAATTTACGTCTGACAGGTCCGTGCTATCTAAATATAAACTGCGGTGGTCTTGTCTTGTATGTCGCCTACGTTCTACCATTCACCAGCGAGTTGTTTACTAATCGTACAAATGCCGCTTCCAATGTTTAATTGCCTCTTAACTACGAGTTATCCCACCGATCACTTGCACAGGTATCTTATTTCTAACATATCTTTAGTTACTATACCGGTTGAAATTCCTACATTTTTTGTGTACGGAATTAATCAATTTTTTTTTTCTTACTCTCACTTATTGGCATTTTTCCTATACTTTTAATGCAATTTATTGAAAATAGTAACAATTATGGCCACATTTTTTAATTGCAAAAAGGGTAATGATAATCTTTTTTAGGCGCAATTGGATTATGTGAAATTTTTCCCAAGAGTATAATATTAATGGTAATAAGTAAAATACATTCCATTATAGTGTCGTAAATACCTCCCATAGTGATGTGGAATCTGCTAACAAGCTTGCAGGAATGTAACTATATAACCATATAAATGTGCAAGACGAGAAGCACCGATTCTAAGAAGTACCACAGAACAGATGGTTGTAGCTCGGTCTTTTTGGTAGTGTCTACTACATTATTTCAAAGGAAATACATTATCTACTACAATTTAAAATAATAAAACGAATAGTATAAATTTCACACTAATCAACGATATCAACGCTTAATTAATTAATATTTATGTGAAGAAAGTTACATTATTACCATATTAATTAAATTCTATTCATGTGATACGCTGTCAAAGTTTCTCTCATTTGAATGTAATAATGTAAATTTTTTATTTGTTGCATGTTGGAAAATTAAATATCGACTCTTAGAAACCCACTGAAGTAAATTCTGTATTTATAACTTGGTTGTCTACTTAGCCAACAATAGTCCAATGATTCAATCAAATTTGGGTTGATATGTACCATAAACCAATTGTTTCAAACCCAGTGTCACTTCTCTCACGTTGTATATGCTTCACAGAAACAAATGCGATTTTATGTAGTTCAATAATAATTTTGTTTAGAGATTTAATACTACACAGCATGTACAGGGTGAGTCAACCATAGAGTAAAGTTCGTTATTTAACGTAAAAACGTTAAATATAAAAGTTTTAGAGGATATTAAGGTGCATAGTTCAAAATAATACAGGGTGGTTCAAAAAAGCGTGGCGAATATTATAGCATACGTTTTCTTTAATGGAACACCATATTTTTAATTTATTTTTAGATTCTACGTGAAATTCTATAACTTTTTAGTTAATAATGCCATATACCTAAACCTAGTAGTTTTTCTAATATTTTAATTTTTTTAGAAAATAATTACTTTTATACTCTAAAGCTAGAAATTTCTACATGTAATTTTACATGTGTTTTACATGTATCATCAAATTTATTCTGTTTTACACGATTATATTTTACATCATAGAAATTACATTTTAAAGACTGTACTATTGGTACCACGAGAATTTATTGTTGGTAATAGTTGAAATGAGAATACTACATTGCTATCTTCATGATATCATATGGTATTATTTTTTATTTCGTTGTGTGCTTACTGGCTGAGTGAATCTGTTTTGGTGTTATAACGTGATTATTGTAACCATGGCGAATATCGATATAGCTACTGCAAGTTTTGTTATATTAAATGGGATGGCTGCAGCAACCGCTCTTAAACAAAAGGAGAAACGTAGAAGATACTGGGTTAAGCAGTGGGTGCAAAGAAGGAATGAACGAGGCATTATGCGTATGATAAACAACGAATTACGCATTGAAGGCCCAGAGGCCCTCAAAATTATATGTGGATGTCAAGGAGACATTCATGAAGTTGCTACAAAAGTGGAAGCCACATCACTAAACAAGAAGCAAATATGAGGCAAAGTATTTCAAGTCAAGATTGATGACCATACTTCTTAGGGCCCAGTGTTTTCAAATTATTTACGTTTTCATGTTATGCAGTTTTAATTTTAAAATTTCTTCGAGTCGTTTTTATTACTTATTACTATGCGTTCTAATGAAGATGACGCAATGTTCAATTTATTTGAGTATTTTGATTATTCCAGCTACGTTCTATAAAAATGTACATGGTAATTTTCTTTTAAAAATGAAATTTTTAAAAATTGTTTAATTCGGTCCTGGAAACAAGACAAAGGGACGGTAACAATGTAGATAATGCAATGTTCACGTATTCTGTACTTATTTTAGTTAAAATATCTGCCACTGACAATGTTTCTTTTCTTATTACACTATTATGTGATGTCATGGGGGATTTACAATTTCACCCAATTTTGATCGTTTTTTAAAAATGAAATAAAAGTGTGACACACATGGTTTTCATTGTCTTTTTGTGTACTTTGAAAATCACTAATTACAATTTTAAAAAATCGTATAAAGGGCGAACTTTTTAATATGAACAGGCCGGATTAATTTTTCCGAAGCCGGTCCTTGAATTTCTAAGATTTGAGAACGCCGATCAAATACTACACAATAGTGTAATTTCTCCAAAAATCAGAAAAATCAATTAATCCTGGTAGATATTATAGCCAAATGAATTATTTATCAAAATTGATAAATCACCCTGTATATTAATAAAAAAGCGGAGTTGACACTTTTTAATGGTCATATGATATTCCCAATAAGGGACTCTATACAGGGTGTCCACTTTTTGATTCTGGTATATTGGGATCTCGGTAACTATTAATAGTTACAAGGTCGGTTAAATTACAAAAAAGTTGCGATATTTTCTGCTCGTCCAGAATCCATTAAAAATTTGGCCTTATCTTTTCCCGTTCCTGAAATATCCTGAAAAAACCGAAAAACTCGAATTTGGAAAATCGGCCATAACTTTTATATTTGTTAACTGATTGCAATAAAATTTGGTACACTTACATAAGATGTAGATACGAGTACACTGGCATTAATAAAATTGTTGTATGATGAAAAATAAAATTTTGGAAAAAATCAAGTAGTCATAGGCATATCGTTGTGAATAAAATGCTAATGTACATTTCATTGTTCATTTTTTATTGCAAGAACAGGAACAGACATAATAACTTATTTTGTTTTTCAAATCCAGTAGGCATGCATTGTTACATTAAATAGTTGTCAATACCGTTGAATTTTAAATCAATAATCAAGTAGGTATCTGTCAAAGTTTTAAAATAATTAAATATTTTAGAGTAAATTTGTTAGTTTTATAGTGTAACACCTAGTAGTAACAAATAGTTTTTAAAATGGTAAGATATACCAACACAGAAAAAAAAATGTATGATATTTAATAAAAATAATAGAAATGCGGTAGCAACGACAAGAATATATGAAGAAACATTTCCAGAAAGAAGACAACCTTCTATTATGATGTTTTCAAGAATATCTAAAAATATGTTAGAAAATAGCTATCTAAGTTAAAAAATAAGTATGGCTTAAGACATACAGGTAATGATATAAATGTTCTAGCCCAAATAGAAATTAATTATAACGAATCATGTCGATCAATTGCCCGAGAATGTAGCATTTCGAAAAGCTGTGTAAATAAGATTATAAATAAATTCAAGTTTCATGATTATAAATATTTACCAGTACAAAAGTTGTATCCCGGGGATGCTGAAAAGAGACTTAGATTCTGTGAGTGGTTTAATGAAGAGGTAAGAAATAATGAACGCTATTAAAATATTATGGACAGATGAAACCCAATTTACAAATAGTGGGATGTATAACAGAAAAAACACTCATTATTATGCAGTGGATAATCATCATTTGGTTAAAGAAGTTCGAAATCAGAGACGATTCTCCATAAATGTGTGGTGTGGGTTGATTAACGATAAGTTGGTTGGGCCGTATTTTATAGATGGAAACTTAAATAGTGAAATGTACTTAAATTTCTTAAGAACCGAATTAGAAAATTATTTAGATGAGCTCCCTTTAGAAACCCTAAGAAATTTAGTTTATTATCAACACGATGGTGCACCTGCTCACAGATTTCATAACTGGATAGGGAAATCATCTCCTATAAGCTGGCCACCACGCTCGCCATGTTTAAATCCCTTGGATTATTTGTATGGGGTTACATAAAAGATTCCGTCTATAAAACCCAATGTAGTGACATAGACCAATCACGTGATAGGATAGTTGTTGCTTGTAATTCGATTCCGCCAGAAATTATAAGAAAATCGGTTCTACAAATGAACAGGCGGGTGCAAGTGTGCATCCAACAGGAGGGGCATCATTTTCAGCAATTATTATGAATTCTATTATTTGTTTAATTTTTTTACTGTTTCTTGTTGAATTTTAGACATTCAATAACTATTGATTCTTTTAATTACTAAATGACAAACTCTGTTTATGTGTTTATGTTTTTTTCTTGTTCCTAGAATAAAAAATCAACCATTGACTGTACGTTAGCATTTTATTCACAACGATATGCCTATGACTAATTAATTTTTTTCCAAAACATACAACAATTACTTTTATTAATTATTGGGAAATCAGGTATATATGGTTATAAAGAGAATATTTTCCTTTATCTATCCGTGCATAAATGCAATATGACGTCCATAAGAAAAAAAAAGTTGACTATCGTCATTCAGAATTTAGTACTCCTGGAAGAATTTTGTTAATGCCAGTGTACTCGTATGTACGTCTTATGTAAGTGTACCAAATTTTATTGCAATCCGTGAAGAAATATAGAAGTTATGGCCGATTTTCCAAATTCGAGTTTTTCAGTTTTTTCAGGATATTTCAGGAACGGGAAAAGATAAGGCCAAATTTTTAATGGATTCTGGACGAACAGAAATATTTTTGTAATTTAACCGACCTATTATAGTTACCGAGATCCCAATATATCACAATCAAAAAGTGGACACCCTGTATATGGTATAAGTATGTAAAGTTAGTCATGACTGACCCTCTATAAACTACTAAAATATCCCATCCCAATTCTATTTTAATGGACTTTATAAAAATTAGGATTCTTTGAACATTGATTGGAATAAATATATCCTGACTGGAGTGACAATCTGTAGAATCTGCATTTTAATACACGTTTTTTACTCACAGATAAGTATGAACTAAATAGTGAAAGTTTTCGATCTCACTTTTTGGGTTGTTTTCGATTATTCTTTAGAACGCACTTAAAATGTGTCAAATTTTTGAAAAATAGTTTTTTTTTCAAATCTCTTTGATCTTTGCTTTCAAGAATAACTTTCTCTTTATTACTTATTCAGTTGTGTATTGGACAATATAATAGCTTCAGAACATTTTTAACAACAATAAATTTAGAAGCAAGTAAAGTACAAATTATAACTTTAGCTTGTTGTGCATTGCACAACTTTTACTTTCTGAATCTAGTTGCACTGCTATGGATGAGGCAATACCTCCATCAACAAATAAACCATCCAACAATGTGCTTCTGTTGAAGCACATAATGTGCGAGAGAATACTTTGTTGGTCCAGGAGCTGTTGAATGGCAGGAAAGGATGTTATAAGTGTTTTTGCTTAATTTTTGCAACTTTCAATCTTCACTTTATTTTATATTTATTTATAGCCATTTTTCTAATATCTTCAGAAAATTTATTTAGTAGTTTTAGTATACAAAATTGTATCTTGTAGTTGATTTAATTTTGTTAATAATAAACTTATTTTTATATACAATGTCTAGGTGCATTGACCACTTTATATCATTTTGTAGTGTGACGCCTAAATATCAATACTATATTTGTGAATTTTTCATGGTAATTTTTAAGACATTTCTAAAAAATTTGAATTATTTTAGTGACATCATATCGTTTATTCAATTATTTATTTTCTTCTTGTAATAAAGCACAGTTGAAATATTTGTTCGAAATTATTGTTTATTTCCTAATCTTAAAATTAAATTAAATACATATAATATAAATAAAAATATGTATAAATTAAAATAATTAAACTTAAAATTATCTTAAAGGTCCTCCTCCTGTGCTTGAAAAATTAATTGTGTAATTTGTTTTTTCAAACGAATTAAGGTAGCTTTATCCTTTATTTGCCGCATTTCGGTCTCCATAGACTTTGCAAAATTAGAAATACGGTCAGTTCCATCATTGCTCACTAGCTACTTCAAAACAGCTGCCGATTCTTTAAAAAATTCCTCTGTGGCGTCATTTTTTTACGTTTTTTTATTTGGGGAGTTTCTATTGGTCCATGTATTTCAATACTTCCCTCAGAGTTATATGGAGACTAACAAGCAGATAAATTATAACTCCCACAAGCATTAAAATCCTCGATGGTGCCTTCATATATCATCTCATCATCACCTTCAAGCTGTTTAAAAAACAAATGATTAAAGTTCAGACAAGGGTTAGTTAAATATTACATACATTTTCAGTATCTTCGTTGATATTTGAAGATCTGCTTGAAGTGTTTGAACAGCTGCTGGTTACTGGAGATGAGTTTTTAAAAATTTAAGGAGTTCAAAACACCAACAGGTTGGTACGTAAACTTCATCTGCTCCTGTACCACTATATCGAGATCTTTTCATTTTTCGACACTCCACATTAAAAGTCGGCAAACCATTAATTTTTTAAGATTGTATCACAATCAGCACGTAAATTGAATTCGGCATTGATTGTGTCCGTGATATACTGCACAACATTTTTTCTTTTAAGTTTATTTTTATAATTTGCATCTGCAACTAAATATAGGCAGGTGTGTTGCTATATAGAGTAATTAACCTTTCCACTACCGCACGCGTCCACATTAAATATAATATAATTAAAACCCAGAAGTAGGTAAGTACCTTAAACACAGATATATGTATACATATACACAGAATCAGGATCGCTAATCTTTGTCAGGAACAACACGGCGGTCGGCACAGAACTTTGTTTTCAGTCTGAAAATTCGCGTTATTCAGGATGGAAACATATAAATAAGAAGAAACTTCATGAACACAAAATTCTATAAAACCCTAAAGTTACACGTGTATGACCTTGAGAAATACAGCAAGTTCTATTTCTGGTGTGTATTTTACATGTAGAAATTGATGTAGTAGTTCTGTTTTACACGGCAAAAATGCAAAGTTATTCAAATACATGTAGAATTACATGTAGAAATTTGACTGTGTAAGACTAGCTTTATAAAAATTGACAGTGCCGCCAGTGTTTTTGAAGATGGAATACACATATTTGGTACAAACGTTCTATGAGGATGGCAAAAAAGATATATGTAAATAAATTTAAGTTAGATACTACAGGGCGTTCAAAATAAATTTATACATATCGACTTTTTTAAATGGCACACCCTGTATTTTATTATATTTTCTGATAGCTTTTATAAAACCCCCCAACTTTTATTTTTACTTTTATTGAGTATGTCACCTAGTTTTAGTAGTTTGCGATTTATTTAGAATTTTTCCATTTTTACACACGTTAATTATAGAAACATAAAACAAATATATAAATAATAATAATTTTCCTACTAACTACTATATTTTCTTGCACGCTCCTTAGCATAAAGGGCGTTATTGTCCTGCAGGTATCTCGTATTCTATTTTTCATATCTTCTGGTGTTGTAGAATTCACATAAACACGATCTTAGGTGTTAAATCGCATGATCGAGGAAGCCACTCAATGAATCCATTTTTGGGGTAACGATTGTTTAAAAATTCACGAACTTCCGATAGTAATGAGCAGGTGCTCGTCTTGCTGAATCCACATTTGTTCCCTTTCAATGTTATCAATTTCTTTAAGAAGCTGTGGTAATTCATTTTGCAAAAGGTCCAAATATATATGCCCGTTAAGTGGTTCGCGGAAAAAATAAGGACCGATAACTAGAAGATTTTTGATTCCACACCATACATTAAGTGACCAATGGTTTTGATTTTGAACCTCCCGGACTCAGAATGGATTAACTGTCGTGCATATTGTCCGTTAATTGCTCCGTTGCTGCGAAAAGTAGCTTCATTGGAAAACATTATTTTGGACAAAAAATTCGGATCGGCCTCTACAGGTTCATTTATGATGGTACAATAATGGTGCAAAGTCACGATCTAGAAGTTGTTGGTGTAGTTCCATATGGTAGGGATGATATTTGTATTTTCTCGTGGTGCGATTAGCGGTAGATTGGGATGTGTCACATAAGTTAGCTAATTGACGGCTACTGACCTGTGGATTATTTTCAATACGAAGTAAAATCTCCATTTCTGTTTCCTCATTGGTAGCATTCCGGTTTATCACTTTCCGTTTCTCATATTCAACGCCACCACTAACATCAAACCGTTCCATTAAGCATTGAAAAGACTGTCTAGACGGTATGCGTTTATTAGCGTACTTCGCTCCGTAAAAATTTGAAAATGTCATACATTTTTGTTTTGTCATGTCCTACTTATTTTGTAGCCTTAGTTCCATTAGTGTAATACTTAGAACATGTATTACAATAGATCCGCCCCTACCAACCTTTACCCTGAAGCAGAGTGAAGCAAACATTAGAACTGTCAGATGACGTCACAACGTGGCAAAAATTACCTGCCGCTGCGGTTTTACTTGTTTGGTGTGTGTTTGTTTAATATTTATTATCTTTAATTAAAAAATAGACATTTATTTATTAAAATGGTTCATTCGTGTGTGGCATATAAGTGTACGGAAAGAAAAAAAAAGGAAGTGGATTATCCTTTCATAGTTAAGTGCAAATTTATGTACGATTCTGTATTTACTTAGGATGTGAAATAATTACTTGTAGATTATGTGTTTTATTTACCTATTTTAAAAAGCTGTAAGCCAGTTTACAGGTACTCAAATATTTTTAATTATGCCTACAAAAATAGTTATACATAAAAACGTCACTTTTTGGTCTTTAAACTTCAAATAGGTAGGTTCAAACCACATAATACGCTCCTACTTTAGTATCTGATCAGTCAAAACAAAAACCATTCTGTTTAAAAACTTTAATAATAATTTAAGTATAACAATCATATTAATGACTTATTTAAACTCTTGTTTTAAATTCACCTGTTTTTCATTATGTAAACATTTTTTCACTTCTTTCTCATTTTTTTCTTAGATTTATTTATTCTTAATACATGAGAAAAGAGAATTTATTTTATAAAATACCTATAGTCTATTTTTTTAATTACTATGGATGTAAACATAATAGATATTTATGTATTAAGGGCATAATCAGAAGATTATGGCTCGAGGGAATGTTAAAAGCCCGACGCGAAGCGAGGGCTTTTATATTCTGAGAGCCATAACTACAATTATGCCGTGGTACATAATGTTTTATTTTATTTTGCACCATGAAACTGGAACAAAATATTAAAAAGATTCAGTATTTTCGGCAAGTTTTAAATGCAAATGCAGTGAAATAAAATCGACAGTAGGCTAATTTGTTGTTACTAAGATACTGTGATATTGCTATTATATATCATGTCATGTGTTTGCTGTCAATCACGCTGCTTAGCATCAATGACATTTCCGTGCTATAAAGACCACATTACGCCCGCATTTGGAGGCGTATAATAGATATTTATGACATTAAGGGCATAATCAGAAGATTATGGCTCGAGGGAATGTTAAAAGCCCGACAGAAGCGGAGTTTCTTTTATATTCTAGAGCCATAATTCTACAATTATGATCTTGGTAAATATTTAATGTTTTATTTTATTTTGCACCATGAAACTGGAACAAAATATTAAAAGATTCAGTATTTTCGGCAAGTTTTAAATGCAAATGCAGTGAAATAAAATCGACAGTAGGCTAATTTGTTGTTACTAAGATACTGTGATATTGCTATATATATCATGTCATGTGTTTGCTGTCAATCACGCTGCTTAGCATCAATGACATTTCCTGTATAAAGACCACATTACGCCCGCATTTGGAGGCGTATAATAGATATTTATATAAGGGCATAATCAGAAGATTATGGCTCGAGGGAATGTTAAAAGCCCGACCGAAGCGGAGGGCTTTTATATTCTGAGAGCCATAATCTAAATTATGCCCGTGGTACACCTAATGTTTTATTTTATTTTGCACCATGAAACTGGAACAAAATATTAAAAAGATTCAGTATTTTCGGTAAGTTTTAAATGCAAATGCAGTGAAATAAAGTCGACAGTAGGCTAATTTGTTGTTACTAAGATACTGTGATATTGCTATTATATATCATGTCATGTGTTTGCTGTCAATCATGCTGCTTAGCATCAATGACATTTCCGTGCTATAAAGACCACATTACGCCCGCATTTGGAGGCGTATAAAGAACATTATGGTGGCAAAATAAAATAAAGAACATTATGGTGGCAAAATAAAATAAAAAAATGTAATGGCTAGGAGCTGAAATTTTATAAAAATATAATACATAGTTTTCATTTATGCATATTTCTATTAGAAAAAATAAATTCATCAAACCGAATAATACTGAAATCATTTAATAAAAATAATTTCAATTCCCTACTTCATTTTTTTTTTATTGAATTAAAAATGAACTCAATCAAAGATTGATGCAAACGAAAAGAATGTTGGTTTGGCTGTGGCTTGTAGTATTGCCACATTGTGACGTCACGCGCTCAATTCATGTTTGCTTCACTGGTCAGAGCTAAGCGCATGTTTAAGGTGTAACAAAAGCAAGGGTAAAAATTTAAAAAATCTAAAATAAAACTACTAAAACTAGGTATATGACATCATACTCAATAAAAGTTGGGGGGTTTTATAAAAGCTATCAGAAAATATAATAAAATACAGAGTGTGCCATTTAAACGAGTCGAAATTTTGTAAGTTAAAATAGTCGATATGTATAAATTTATTTTAAACGCCCTGTAGTATCTACCTCAAATTTATTTACATATATCTTTTTTGTCATCCTCATAGAACGTTTATACCAAATATGTGTATTCCATCTTCAAAAACAATGGCGGCACTGTCAATTTTGTATAAGAGTAAAAAGTAATTATTTTCTAAAAAAAATAAAATATTAGAAAAACTACTAGGTTTAGGTATATGACATTATTAAGGAAAAAAATTATAGAATTTCATGTAGATTCTAAAAATAAATTAAAAATATGGCGTTCCATTAAAGAAAACGTATATTATATTCGCCACGCTTTTTTGAACCACCCTATATACTCAAAAAATATTGTGAACCATGCACCTTAATATTCTCTAAAACTTTTATATTTAACGTTTTTGCGTAATTATCGAAACAAATGAGATAATTAACTTTACTCGATGGTTGACTCAACCTGTACTAACAGACAGTGATGAATTCAACAGTGTGCTATGAAATAGAATTCAAAGCGTTTGCGATCCCATTATTTATTAATTTTAGATACCAATATTTGTAGCCATAAAAAGGAAAACGAGTGAGATCAAAACATATGGCCTGATAATTTAAATATGAAAATGTAAGCTTTCACCCTTATTACACATAATTTCAGTTATCGTCGACCTGTACTTCGCTAGAGTACCGCGCTAACCAATTGCGCCATCAAGGTTCAAGCCCCAATCGATGTAAACTTTGTCTTTATGTATGTAGAACTGATGTAAAATTTAATATAATGAGATTACAATCAAATTACTTATATTAATGGAATGTGAGCCTGCAATATCGCAAGGATTCACACATACCAAAAAACTTGACTAATACTGAATTATTATTGAGTTTTTGTTATGAATGAATAAGTTCAAAGGTAAATATGTAATTAAAAATTGTTATTAATTTTATTAAATACATATATAAAAAGTTTACCTCGAGTAGGATTTGAACCTACGACCTGTACTTCGCTAGAGTACCGCGCTAACCAACTGCGCCATCAAGGTTCAAGCCCCAATCGATGTAAACTTTACAACTGTATATGTTAAATTATTATAGTACTGTGGTAACTTAATACGTAATTGGTATATCCTTATTACTTCAACGTCTATGAAAAATGCATGAAAAAACCTTGACATACCAACAGCTAAAATTAAAATTACGGCATATTGTGCTTTTTTTTAATATAAGATGCCAAAACCTTCTTCTTGTATATTGAAGTTATGAGGACATTTATAAAGGGCGTTCCTTAAAGACATGCTAATATTTAAGGGGGCGATTCTTGGACCTATTTTAAGAAAAAAACTTCATATGAACGAATGTCGTAAACGTCCTAACTTTTGAAATACAGGGTGATAAAGTTTCCAGAAAAAATCTTTTTTTTATGACGACTGTGATATTGTAGATATCTTTATAAAATTTGGTACACGTCTTCAATGCATTAAGATGCATTTTCTGATGTACAAACATCTTAAAGTAAAAATTATTTTTGGAATTCTCATTCATTTGTAAACAAATTTGATCTCTTGATTTTATTTCGTCGGATGCATGGTTTTCACTTAAAAAAATAAAAATAGTTTTACTTCAGGATCAAATCGCTAAAGTGACTTGTATGGAAATAGTTTTTTTTAACTAACTAAAAAAATCTTTCAATTGCCAATAATTACATTAGAAGTTTAGAGTTTTATTATATTTTAATAAAGTAAGTTTACATGAAAGGCTTAAATTTATTAATTATTAATTATTAACAATACTAACATTGATTACAAAAATTGTTGAAAGTGGGAGCCTTCACTTAATAGGCATGCTTCCGCCCGTCTACGTATTGGATTACGCACTAGTTCAAATATTCCCAGCGTATTCCGTATAGTTTCACACGAGGCAACTATTCGCTCTCTTAAATCTTCTAAAGTTTTAACGGGAATTTTATACAAGAGCCTTAAGGTGCCCCTATAACTAATAACTAATCCAAACTATTGAGATCGGGGGTTCTTGCTAAGGTCCTCCGCGACCTATCCAACGATCAGGATAAACTATATCTAAATGATTTCGGACAATTACACTAAAATGAGTAGGAGCTCCATCGTGCGTATACCACATTCGATTCCTTAACGCAATTGGCACATCTTCAAGCAACCCAGGTAGTCCTTCTTCGAGAAAATGGAAATAAGACCGTACATCAAGGCGTCCTGGTAGGAAAAATGGGCCTATTACAAATAATTCCTGCCCATGCATTAACCGAAAATTGTTCTTGAAAATGGGTTTCGGTTATGGCATGCGGGTTTTCGTCCTCCCACACATGGTTGTTATGGAAATTTTGAATAGCATTCCGAGAAAAATTTGCTTCGTCTGTGAACAAAATTTGTGACTCAAACTGCGGATTTAGTGAAATACTCTGAAGGTACCACAAACAGAAGTTCACACGGTGTGGGAAATGTCTGTCCTCTTAGAATATGGTATGGATATAACAAAAAGTCAACTTAAATACAAACTATTTGGTGACAAATATTCAGAACTCTAGCAATCTTTCCCGTGCTTGTCTCGGGATGTTCGTCGATTTCTTGCAGCACCGCTTCCTCAATTTGAGGTGTTCTGATAATTCGTGGTCTACCTTCCGGAGTACCTTTTTTGAAACTACCAGTTTCGCTAAGTGGGCGATGAATATTTGAAAAGGATCGACTATCTGGCAAGACACGATTAGGATGTTTTTCGTAATAAATGCATATTCTGTCGCATTACCATCTGCAATGATTGCCGCCATTTCGCATTCGTATAATTCACCATTATTTACTGATATTTGAAAAACAGCTAAAGGTAAATAACTTCAATGACACACTACATATCAAAGAAATGACGCGCTGAGATGGTTTTGAAACAACAACTTACAGTAAGTGAACAGCTATTGTTTTGACATTGACGTTTGTAAAAACGTAATTTATTCCAGGACTAGATTTATGTAACTAGATATGTGTTAAAAAATTATTAGTCGGTATTGCGATATGAAGCAATTTAAATTTTTTCCTGGACCCTGAAGTAAAGTATACATAATTTTTATGAGAACGACATGACGTCATAATGCGCAGATACCAATATTCGTTCGACGATATCGTTTTTAAAATTGTAGGCGAGTACAATAATTTGACAAATTTAGTTTGCTTTCGGGCGTACGAAGTTTTTGTGATTATTGTTGCTTGTTTTGATCGATTTATAATAAACAAAGTCTTTGTAAGACTACAAACAATAATTTATTTGCTAGGTAAGGTAAGAATTGTTGTTATAAAGATAATGCAAATATTATTAGTATGTTAAAACCTACAGATATGAATCCTGCCGAATCATCAATGACCAAGTCCACTTATGGTGTGAAAGGTAAAATAATTCACAGTCAAAGTCAGGAAATTATTAGCAATGTCTCATCAAAATCATCCTCTAAAACGATTTTTATTTTTTAAGCGAAAACCATGCATCGGACGAAATAAAACCAAGAGATCAAATTTGCTCACAAATAAGTGGGAATTGCAAAAATAATTGTTATTTTAAGAGAAAGCAGTGGCGTACCATATTTGTCTCCAAAAATATTCAATTCAAAACTCGTACGGACGCCACTGATGAAAATAATAAAATTGTTTGTACACCAGAAAATGCATCTTGATGCATTAAAGACGTGTACCAAATTTTATAAAGATATCTATAATAATTTTATAAAGATATCTATAATAGTATCACCGTCGTTATAAAAAAAGATTTTTTTCTGGAAACTTTATCACCCTGTATTTCAAAAGTTAGGACGTTTACGACATTCGTTCATATGAAGTTTTTTTCTTAAAATGGGCCCAAGAATCGCCCCCTTAAATATTAGCATGTCTTTAAGGAACACCCTGTATATCGCAATAGTTTGACGTTGTAAAGGAACGTAATAATGAATTTGTCTTGACTATATTTCCATATTATCAAATTGAATATCATGATGAAAATTATTTAAAGCATGTTCAGCTACAGCAGATTTCTCTGGTTGACTTAGTCTACTAAATCTCATATGTTCTTTACGTCTTATACCAAAGCTACATTTTGTGGTTCTAATGTATACTTTTCCATAAGAACAAGATAACTTAGAAGATGATAATGGGTGTAAACATCTTATGGCATGCGGGTTAATACCTTTATGTAAATATCCATTAACTTGTAGTGATCTTGTTAAATATTTATATTTTTTATTTTTCTGTTCGATCAACAGTTTTTCCTTTAGAAAAAGTGAAACAACATCAAAGCTAACTATTATATCACCTTCATCAATTTTGAAATTATATATTTTTCCATAGTTGGCTTTATACTACTTTATACTGTTATACTAGCAGACTTATGTTTGCGTTTTCATATTTTTCATATTTCATAAATTTATTCTAACATCTTAAGCAACTGAGGACTATAACTGTAATTGTTATCGAAACGTGTAGATCCACAATATTAAAGTTTTAAGGGTAAATACCCAAAGCAAACTATTGTAAAGACAGAATTTAAATGAATTTGTTTGAAAACAACACACAGGATTTTGGGTTATCGAGCATAATTATGTATTATATCACCCTATTCAATTTTGAAATGATGTATTTTTTCAATGAAGTCGCAAAATTTTTAATATATTGGGGTGTTTCACCTATATGAGGCTGTAATAAAAATGTAAGATATTTTGCAAGATAGTATCTAGGAGAACCAATAGGCCTTAAAGGAACATCTTATCTAAACATGGAAAAGCAAAATTTGATCAATTATTCAAGCAGCAATATAATAGACAACCTATTGTTAATAAAAAAAAACAATTATAAACCTTTCTGATCATATTTTTTCAGATGATGCTATTGAAGCGCTTTCTAAGGGCGCAAACTTTGGGATAACACCAAGAGTAATACCTTTTGAATATATAATTTCCCATGTTGAGAATTCTGTTAAGTCGTTATCCTTTCATGATGCTCATGCTCATGAAGTGAGATATTAAACAGTTGCAAAACCTCTAAAAATCAACTTATCCTTTCGTCAGCGCTGTGCTTTAATTGGCCTTAAAGATAAAAGTAATGCAATTTTTATATTAAACATGAACGACTGAGCATTAAAAAAACAACAGTTTTTTTTATGATTGTGGACCTGAACAGGCTAAATTTGGCCTATCGTGCTAAAGCACTCAGGAACATTTAGGAGGATGGATAGAGGGATAATATCCGATACGAAGACAGAGAGGGCGAGAAGGAAGAATAAGGATGAGAATAGAATAAGGATGAAGGAAAAGGAAACCGGCAGCCCTTACCGAGCTCAGAAAATCGGAGACCCAATATTAAGGAGCCCATGGTAAGGGTGGTGGTACCTCCCCGGCTGGCATGGAGTATACATACCTACTACCAAAACCTTAAACCTCACGTTTCTTTATGGCTTTTTTGAACCATTAGTGCAATTAGTTATTAACTAAGCTGAAGTACTTAAACTAATTCGATATATTTGATAGTAATGCGGCTAAACTTTGAAAATTGATATCAATATCCGAGTTAGAAGAGATAAGATTATAGTTTCTGTACATACTCTAAATGGGAGATTTAAATAGAAAGTTAGTGCGAGAAGTGTAGATATAGAAAGTGTGAAAATTTCGTGAGAAATAGCTTTGGACCTGAAAGTTCAGTTGATTTAAGAAATAGGGGCAGTTTAAATACCCTTGCAAAAGATTGAAGCGGAAAGAAACACTGTTCACTACTCTTTATTTTTAGCTTTAATTAATGTCAAGCTTCTATTTGTGAATGCTTTTGTCAATTTGAAATTAAATTCCACACTTTACACCTACATTATAATTTTATTAAATTTGCTATTTGATTATGACATTTTTCACTATTAGCCTTCAACCGTTAGAGGGTGTTCTGATTTGTCATCTTCAAAGCACTTTAATAGTATTTAATTTTATTAAGGATCTAGTTATTCTTTACTATAATTAGATTCCATAGTTGGCTTTATACTTTTATCAAGTTGTTAGGTTACTAGCAGACTTATGATTGTGTTTTCATATTTTTCATATTTCATATATTTATTCTAATATCTTAAGCAATAAATACTGAGGACTGTAACTATAATTATTATCGAAACGTGCGGATGTATGTAAAATATAAATATAAAAATACACCATGAAAAACCCAAAAAAGCTAAGTATTTTAATTATCAGTATTAAAGTTATAAGGCAAAATATGCAAAGCAAACTATTGTCGAGGCGGAATTTAAATGAATTTGTTTAAAAACAGCACACATGATTTTGGCTTATTGAGCATAATTTTAAATGTATCATTGTAATGGTTACTAATAGTACAAAAGAATAACTCTATTTCGATTGGTATATACCAAAATACATAATACTACGGTATTATTTGCTCTTTGTAGTTAGTTACACATATAAAAAACATTTGCGAATGAGTTTAATTTGGTAAACATTATTTTGGTAACGAAACAGGGTAAAAGTTTCATCGACATGTGTTTAATGTTGTTTAAATTATTTTAATTCAGTACACAAAAATATTATATTCACATTAGAAACTGAATCTGAATGTAATCATTCTCTAGATATTGGGATCATCCGATCACCCACAGATTAGGTGGCTTTGGGTTTATGTTTCACAGACTATATAATTTACCTCTCAAACTTTAATTCTGAAATTGATATCACATATTGATTTGAATTGCTAACAATAATGGTTACCCATTCTATATCATTACCGGACTCCACCAAACGTTATTCAAACATAAGCCCTGGTTCTTAATATGTTTGAAAACAATTAATCTAAATTCAATATCCAGATCACGTTTTCATCTAACCTTGACATGGACTCAACAAAGAATGATCATATTGACGATCTAGAATGGTCTGGTATTTACAAACTAAAATGTGTACCTTGTTTGGTTTCTTATGCTAGATAAACAAACAGGAAATTCAGAACTCGCATCTCTAAACATTTTCAATTCAATTCAATTTTAATTCCATATCTTCCTTTGCTGATCATATTTTAACAACCAGTCATCTGTTCAATCCTAATGAGGATTATATGAAACCTTACAATTCTGTAAGAAAGACCTTAAATAAAACCTATTTCAAATCAAGGAAATCCTTGCCAACCACAACAAAGATTCTTATAATTCTCTGAAGTTTCACGAAGTTTGGCACAGATATCTATACTCTTCTATATTTCAGTTCAGTCCTAAAAGTCAAGGCTTACCTAAAAGAAATGTAAAAAAAAATATGTACTCATTATATGCGATAAGTAAGTAACTTAACTTCAATAAAAACCTACTAGTTTTACATTAAATTTTGTTTATTTATAAACACTCTGTATATGTTGTACACATGCACTACAGTTCTCGAACTTACCTATGCGTTTGCCTTTTCAAGGTTTTACGTTTTGAATTTTCTCATAATGACTGCTGCCATTAATTTAATAATACTTATGTTAAATATCGTTTGACCTACTCCCTTCAATTTATTGAATTATTACGATTTTCATTGTCATTATGACATTTAATTAATAATTTTTAATTTGTTTTCAGAATTTCCATTTTATTAAAATTTTTTCCTGTAAGTACCAAAATATTTACCTAATCATGTTTGATCTAGTTGTTTTGCTAATTTTAAAGTGAGTACAGTACTGATAGATCTTTGTAAAATGGCTTTACCACTACAATTTTTAGATTCGTTTTAGATCGGCCTGATGATGACCTGATTGGTCAAAACGTGTAACACATATTAATTTCAATTTATTTTTATCCATTTATTTATTACAAAAATTTCACGGGGAAGGTTTTGGGGAATTATTTCAACTATTGAATTGTCACAACCCTATTATGGTTATATATATATATATATATATATATATATATATATATATATGAGTTATTACGGATTTATACTTCACCTCCAAGTTTCACGAAGTTTGGCACAGATACTCTTCTATATTTCAGTTCAGTCCTAAAAGTCAAGGCCTACCTAAAAGAAATGTAAAAAAAAATATGTACTCATTATACGCGATAAGTAAGTAACTTTCAAAGCCTCTGTGGTCACAGTGCTATATTTCGTTAATTAAGTAGTTTGAAAGATACATAATTAGCCAGACGTGAAGTTGGTAATAGAGTCCATTTGTAGAATTTAATATTCGACATTTCCCCTTAAAACGTAGAAAACTGAGGAAAGTTTTATATTTGTTGCATAAATTAATATAGTAGGCTAGTTTTACAATATAATCAATCACTATGGGTTAATTAATGCGGCGCATTAACACAAACCTCAAATTTGAACTAAAAAGGAGAAATTATTTTTTAAAAACATTTATAACATTACATTCTTAACTAAACGACCACTAAATTTCAATTGTAAAACATAATAAACCTCTTCTAATTATTATGTATAATTCGACTTTAGTTAGCGTCACCCGCGAAAGGCTTTCGATCCCAAATCTCATATTTTAACTAAAAAGGACAGATTACTTCCTAAAAGCATTATATCATTGGATTCTTCATTAAACGTGCAACCTATTTAAATTTTAGAACATAATCAACCTCTTCTATTTATTATCTATAATTCGATGTTAATAGACGACACTCACGAAAGGCAATCGATTCCAAATCTCAAATTTTAACACAAAAGTACAAATAATTTTTTAATCATTGGATTCTTGGTTACCATCGATTTAAATTGTAAAACATAATCAACCTCTTCTATTTTATTATGTATACTTCAACTTTAGTTGGCGTCACCCACGAAGGCGTTCGATCCTGAATTTCATATTTTAACTAAAAAAGTCAAATTATTTGTTAAAAGCATTTAGGTATATCATTGGATTCTTCATTAAACGTGCCACCAATTTAAATTCTAAAACACAATCAACCTCTTCTATTTATTATCTAAAATTAAAATCGAATTTTACATAATAACTAGAAGTTGATTATGTTTTAAAAGTGAAATCGATGGAACGGTAAATGAAGAACACAAAGTTATAAATGCTTTTAAAAAATAATTTGTCCTTTTTAGTTAGAATTTGAGATTTGTGATGGAGCGCTTTTCCCGGGTGACGCTAATTAAATCCGAATTTTAGATAATAATTACAATAGGTTGATTATGTTTTAAAAGTGAAATCGGTGGCACGGTTAATGAAGAATTCAATGATATAAATGTTTTCAAAATTTGTCCTTTTAAATTAAAATTTGAGATTTGTATTAAAACGCCTTAATTAATTGAGAAACCTGGATTTTGATTAACTGTGACTGCTTACGTTGTAAAATTAGTCCGCTACATTAATTTACGCGCGAAATGTAAACAATTCCACAATTTTCTACGGGCATAACGCGTAATAGGGAATACTAAACCTACGGGGAGAATTTGTTGTTAACTTCACATCAGTACAATTAGTACTTTTCTCGTATTTCCTACCCAATGTTCAGAGAAAACTCGGTTTAAATCTACATCTAAGATTCCAGAACTTCCTAATAAATAAACCTAAATATTTGATATTTGGCATGCTACAAGCTAGAACTGTAATGGTGTTTGCACTATGAATAAATTTGTCAATTTGTTCTACATTATTTCGTGGTGAAAAAATATTCGCACGCAATTTTATCAGGTTTTGACGTTTTATGTCTGGATTGGGACATCCACTAATTAATTTATTTTCAGAACCATCTAAAATAACAAATTTTTCTCTGCAAGTGGAGCTTTCGTGATGGTGTTCTTATATACAAGCAAATGACAAGCTATTAAATTGTATGTATTACCTTTTATCGCATTTCTATACCTTTTAAGATGCACCTGAGTTTTTTTAACCAGTCACTTTGCATAATACTACTGCCAGCTATAATTAACAACCCCACGCCCACGGTTATCAGGTTCGATAACCAAGCTAGTCTAGCCAAAGATGGACAACTTTACACAGGTTTTCAAGCCACAAAGTGGGTATCTGCACAATTCGCAGAATGGTTGTCTCAGCATAATCCTCCAACTTAAAAATATATTTCCGAAAACACGGTTCAAAGTGTGAAAGTGGATTTCTCAACTCCATGACTATAACGGGGTGTCTTAACATGGTACTTCAACTTAAACGTGGTTGCGTTAACCTAGGTTTCCAATCCTAGAAATGGGGATCAGGTTCACTATGTTAAAATTGCGGTTCTTAAGAAAGCTAGAAAATAGGTGTCATAAATGTTCCCCACCCTGAAAATGGGTTTCTTAAGCTAGGTTTCCAAGATTATCAAACACCATTGAATGATAAACGAGGGAACTAGGCTACAAGGGTGCAAACAATGTATTAATAAATCATGTTCATTAATTGATTTTGTAAATGTTACCTATTCATCAATAATTCTCATACTTGCACGTAACATACGATTGGCCGCACATTTGAGAACCTGTGTTACGACACCCATATTTACACATGGGAACTTATCTTAACAAACACACCGTCAGACAGCCAGTTTAAAGCTTGGAAAGCTAGCTGAACGGATCCACTGTCAGGCTTGGAAACCTACGTAAGGATACCTTTCTTCAGACCGAGAACAAATGTAAAGCTGCCAATCTCTGGTTGCACTGGTCTAGTTACCAGGTATAACCTTTTGGAGATTGGGTTGTCAACCAAAAAAAGACATATGGCAAATGGTACAAAAACCATTATAAGGCATACTGATAACATATAGTTTTCAATTGTCCAAATGACTTTTAAATGTAGTTCACTTCCAACCAAGACCCTTTACAACGGATGTCCCGAATGAAGAGGAAGAGTCGGTTAAATGGGCAATGTTTTAAAGTATTTAATTCCCACGCAGTCTTCAGTAAAAAATGCATTAACTTAACACTTTAGAAAATAAATTTATATTAAAGTTTATTAACTCGATAAGGCACTAAAAAATTGTTTTAAAATAAAATTCAATATAGCGGTTTCAGAGACAGCAACTTATTTAAAATGAGCACCATTTTATTTATTTTTTACGTTAGTAATTTGCATTTGTTTTCTACAATGTATAAGTCGTATTTTATGATTTTAATACTTACCAAAGTTTGTACGTGAGAAAACAAATGAATGTCATAAAATAAATAAATAGGACAAAAGAGATGCCAGATTAGCAGTTGATTATTTAAATGATCGTTTTAACAATAAAGTAATCGCTACAAATCCACATATTCGTTAGAAAGAAAGATTTTTATTTGTGGGGTACTGTTACAGATAAGGTGTACCACAGTAATGTAACGTATAACAATACAGAAAAACAGTGTGCGGCAGTAATAGACAGCTTTAACATTATTAATCGCTATAGATTTATTGTAAACTTCAATTTTTCAGTTGTTTTATTTATTTGTTTTGTTTGTTTCATTTATTTTAGATTTGTTCGTGTTATTGATTTATTTTCTTGTGTAAAAACTGTGCCGAGAATTAAAATGATAAAATTTTTTGTTAATTATACTTACATACAATGACGTCCATTAAAACCAAGAAAGTTGCGAACTATATCACTGAATCCGCCATCTTGAATTTTATTTTAACACAACCTATAGAAGTGCTTACCGAGTTAATAAAATTTCATATAAAACTTTTCTTTGTAAAACTAATTGTAGGTGGCGGGCACAGCAAATATCAATATTTTAATATCAATATATTCACATGCAACCGAAATTGTAAGCGCGAAAGTCGTAATATTTGATGTTTTCGGGAATTGGTCTAGGTGTATGTTTGTATTTACGTAATTTTTATGTAATTAAGGTTTGAATGTATGTAATTAGGTTTGAAATGAAAAAAAAGGAATTTAAGCTTTACATATGTTTAGATTAGTAGTAACATGGGTTCTTGCATTATTCGAGTAAACCGTGAACAAGCGCTTGGAGTCTTTATCCTCATGTAATTTTTGGGTAAAATATTGTTTACGACGGTAACGATCAATTTGCACTTTCGAGCTTATGGCGAAATCGAAGCAGCAATTCTGTACACAGGGATTTTTTTCCGGATGATTGAATATTTTTTACAGTTGTATTTCTTTTTAATGGGAAAAGTTAAAAGAGCGCACTTTTCCCACGTAATCTTTCTGTTTGGTTACAATGTAATGGCTTTGGAAAACCTTTTATATTTTTCGCGGAGGGGAGAGTTCACTAGAAAGCTGCGGAAGCTTGAGTTGAAATTTCATTAGTTCTTTTAGTATATATGATAATTATAAATATGTCAATAATATTAATCAGATTTAGTAAAATAAAATCGTGGAATCGTTCTTTTTTTGTTGGTTTAATGTAATTTTCCCATAACAATAAACATAAACAAGATTACATCAGTAAATAATCACTAATGTATTGGATCTTATACGCGTGCATTAACCCTTTAGGTCTTCGTGACAGTAACAAACCAGTTAACAAATGACAGGATTATAATATTCAAACGTAAGTAGGTATTTTAATGTATATTAAAAATTTAAACAAGCAATTCAATAAACCGGTGTAAACCTAAGGTTGTTCCTTATGAAGTTACTATTCAATTCACTATATCCAAATTTTGTATTAAAGTTTGTCTTTAACAATAGAATTTAATTCGGTAATGATATCTAAATTACATAGAGGTGCCCCTGTGGTAGTAATTAAATTAAATTATTTTTTTTTATTAGGTGAAATGCTGCTTTCATTTAAGACAGACACAGAATTGTCTACGTTTAATTCTTTGTATTGTTTTTCTTTCTCTTGCTTATGTGTAGTTTAAACTGTATTTTATTTTTACGGGAACCTTATTGCTACCTATTTAATTTTACCGTTTGTGTGTCATTTTACGTGTAACTTAACCCACATTATTATATTACTCTTGTTTGGTTGATAGTATTTGCCAACATAATTCGTGCAATAATTTAATTTTGGTTTCATTTAAGATACAACGTTGTGTGCTTACAGTGTGTTTTTTATGTATTTATGTGTCGTTAAACTGATTTTCATTTTTGCCATTACTTTTTTTGTTCGACTTTATAATTCTGTAAATCTCTTATAAACTAATTTAATGGTAGTTTGCTGTATTTCTCTACGGAACCTTTTCTTTTTTTTTTGTTTATTTTACTTTGACTTATAAATGTTACTTGTAAAATTGCTTATTGATTATGAAACAGCTGCTTTTCTTGATAATATTTTCCCTGTACTTAATTAACGAGTTGAATCATCAATACGCAAAGCCCATTAATTGTAAGTTGAGTTTGTCTGGCCCATTATCTCATATAATTAATATAACAGCATACGGTATCACTAGACGGCAAATCAAATAGTTTTAGTTAATGTAGTAATTGCAAATAAGTTCAATATTATGCTCTTAAAGATTTTATAGTCTTAATTTCGAATTACGCTTCTAAGGCCATAAGCGCACTGCATTATAATAAGGGAAGGATCTGTATATTTACGAAATGGCGTTTTTGTCTTTTTTTAATGTTGCGAATTTTTAATTAACGAATGTGCAGGCGTTAAAACTGAAAAACATTGCCCATTTAACTCACTCTTTACCTATAATAATAACAAAGATAGTCACACTATCCAACTTTCGCAGTTTCAGTTTTCGAACGATTAGAGCGGCGCAGGTTTAAATCCGCCTGAGGATGCAGTTTTTCTAAAACAGAGAAAAACAAAAGCCCTCCTGTTCGGATAGGGATTAAAACTGTATACCTCGTCACAATCCGATATTTGAGATTCTTTACTGAAGTAGGTAAATTCCAAATACAAATACCCATTCCATTCGAGTCACTTGGTATATTCATTCTTCCTTAATGTACTGATTTTCGTGATTTTTAAAACGTTTAAGAAAATTTAAAAAAATGGAAGTCAGTAACAAAGTTTGGAGGAATAAATTAGCACCGAACTAGTACTAAATTATGATATTTCATGTCATGTCCATAACGTTTAAGCCTATAAACTGTTTAAAAAATCCAGCAAACGAATATCATAAGACAAATTATAAGCACATTATGGCATATACACTTTTTTTGCTTTAGGATTGTGAATTAAGCAAGAGGGGTAGACTTGATTTCTCTTTTGGTCTCAATAACAATAAACTTGAAAACCGATTGCATTAAAATTGGAATAAGTGTTCAAAATATAAATGTCTAAACTTCAGTCAAATTTGGTGGAGACCAGTGTAGAAATTACGGAGTAATATAATGTAACAAAGTCAAACTTTCTGTAAAGAACATAAGCATGTAATGGGCAAATGCGTTGTACCACCGAATATCACGGCCTTATATCAATAGTTACAAAAATATTAGTTATAAAGTATTGATATACAAATAAATTATAAAATGAAACAAAAAATATAAAAATAACCTATTTTGACATTAAATAACTATAATGAACTACGTTCTACCACGACCATCTTATGGGTGTAACCGTTCTTTATAAGCAAAGGATCAAATGAAAAAAGCAACTGGTTCAAATCTAGCAAATAGTTATTTGTGACATTAGTACAAAAATGTCAATTTTCGGGACAAGGGACGACGGATGTCCCGAAAATATATTTTTTTTTTGTAGGAATAAAACACAAAAATGTTCTCCAGCCACTTTTACCTTCATTTATTTACAGTTACGTGTTTAGTAAAGCCTTATTTATGTCACTATCAGTATCAGACAATGCTGTTTTACACAAAATGAGTATTATTCCACTTTAGAGTGAAAAAAAAACTTAGCGTGTAGTTTTAAATTAATATTCATTGGATTTTACCTCTACAAATTTGATTCGGTACCGCGACAGCAAATGTCGATTTCTGCTCATAGAAGATATTCACTCAAAACATTTAAATAAACTTACACTTGATTAAAATGAAAATAAAAAGCAGAATTATATTGAATATCAAAACTTATTTATGATGGAAAACGTTGTGATGAACGTGCGAAAATATTAAAATTGTATTTATTGTCATCCCATAGACGTCATTCACGCGAAGTTGTGTTTAGTGAAGGTCCAATTTTTTTTTGTACTAGGACAAAAAGTAAATTATTACACAATAGTATATTACTTTTCAATTTTATTGTAGAATTTCTGTTTGCCAGCCGAGCATAACGAGGCTGGCAATTAGAGATAAGACAAAAAAAGTCACTTTAGCTCCACATAAAATATGCTATTTTTTCTTCAAACCTAACCTAGGCCCAGTTATTTTTAAGACAAATTGTTCGCAAAACGAGGGTCCACCATTAACCTATATTTATATAGGTTGCTTTGGAAAACGTTAGATATGCGTAGCTATGGATTCCGCAAAATAGAACATTATTGTAAATTAAAAATGTTGACATTAGGAGCGAAATTTGACACTGTACAGCCGCTGGTGACAATTTAGTATCTCATATTGCATCACTAAATGTTATGTTTACTAACGCTTGAAGAAAAAATATTTAAAAGAATCGTTTTCTCCAATCACCTAAATAAGACGCTATATTGTGATCGTACCAAAAGTGGAAGATTTCGGGATTCTTCGGTGTCTCCATGGCAACTGTACAAAAAGTAATTTGACCTTCATTAAATATCAAGTTCGTGTGAATGACGTCCATGGAATCTCATTACTTCAATAAATCCATTTTTTGAATTTTCGCATGTTCATCACAAACGACATAATTAAGTATTGATATTCAATATAATTTTGCTTTTTATTTTCGTTTTAAGCAAATGTACGTTTATTTATATGTTTTGAGTGAATATTTTCTACGAACAGATATCGACATTTTTGCTGTCGCCGGTGGCACCACCTATCTTCATATTATTTCACTAACTTCTGCCACATTTGAATACAAATTTATATAGGTACAATCCAATGAATATTAATTAAAAACTACACGGTAAATTTTTTTTTCTGAAATCGCTTGACTCCATAATACGCTAATGTACTATTTTCCTGGACGGAAAACGAACCGTGAAAATTTTTGCCGGCCTAGGCCGTCAAAATCGGTCCCTACCGGTTTTTTTATGTACATTTTAGACAGTAAATAAATACGCGCAAACAACCAATTCACATTAAGAACACTTATTGAATATATTATTATACATATGGAACCTTTATTATAACTATTTTTGTATATGTATGTTTTTGTTGCAGTTTGTACAGTTATTTAACATAGGCTGAACTCTATCTGAAAAGTCATTCTCTTTGTCACTTCCCCCTCTAAATTTATCTGTTATGTTACCTGAATAATCAGCGACGTTATTGCTGTTTTTTTCCTCGGCAATAATACTAATAGTATTAGCATATTTTTGTTTGTCACTTCCCCCACTAAATATTTTATCTGCTATGCCTTCTTTATTTGTAAAATATTCCTCTATACATCCTTTGGGCAACGGTTGAGCATTTCCATCCCCCATGCCTATTTAAAGTAATTAAATCAGTTCCAGCATTAACCAAAATGGTCGCAGAGGACCGACGGAAACAATGTCCTGTGTATTCATGTGCATACGGTAAATTTAAAAATTTTGCGATAATTTGACGCATTTTGCCAAACTTGTGTATTCCCACTACTTGCCTGCAACCTTTCCCATTTGAATATTTAAAGAAAAGGCGGCAACTTTCAAAATTTTCAGGACGATATGCAACATATTTTCTATAAATGGCATAATAGGTTTCGTTTATCACAAATGATCTTGGTTTGTTCGTTTTATTATCGGGTATTTTAATCAAAAGCTTAGATTCTATGTCATTCAAATTTAATTGATATAGTTCATCACGGCGACATGCACCGGCAGCACCAAATATTAAAGGAACCTAAACAGTAAACGTTACATAAATATCTAGGTAATTTAAAAATTCTTACTTTCTAAACGTACCTTATTCATTAAGTATGTATAATCTGATGCTTGAGTTTCAATTTGTTCATCTGCCAAACTTTTGACTTCTTTGGTTTATAGTTGTCACTTTGACGTTTCAGGAAAGCATGTAATTTCGAATATTTTGTAATATAAATATCTTCTTTTGTACTAAATGTAGCTGTCAACATGGAGTAATTTGACCACTTTGTAGATAAATCGGAGAAGTATGCAATCACTGTCTATTTTAAATATTTTTTTCAATAAGTAGGTATTAAACCGAACTAAGTAGTGAATCTTTGACTTATGTCACAATAATAAACAAACGGTGATTGTCAAGGAAACGATTTCATAGGCAATAAGATTGTAATCAAAAATTGTTATGCATTTATAAAAATTCCTTAATTTATATGCTGGTAGTCACATAAATAAGGGGTTCCCAAAACCATAGTGAACTGCAAATAAATGACTGAATAAAAGATAAAAGTGGCTGGAGTAAAAAGTTGTATTCGTATAAAAAATTTCAACTTTCGAGACTCGGAAGATTGCTGTACTTCGCTTAGCGCGGTCCAGCAACTTTCTTCCTCGTTCCGAAAGTCGACATCTTTTGTACTAATGCAACAAATAACTATTTCATATTTAATTTTTCAACTTCGAAATAATTTACACCACACAATAATTATGTATTTTGAAACTTCTCCATTTGTTAACACTTGAGTTTATTTTTAAACATACTTTATTTATATTAAAAAACCTCTTGTTTGAAATACTTTATGTAGATAATAAGGTTATCAAAGTATAAAGAGAAGAATGTAAATAATCTACTTTAATAGTTTATTAAAATTGTTAGTTAAGTATTGCAGTTTATTTATTTCAGGCTAACGCACATTATCAAAATTTAAGCACAACCTAATTATAACATAAAGACATTCTAAGAATTAGAAAAAGTAATTGAAGCGTCTGGCATTTTAATGAAGAAGGAATATGAATAAATCCAAAAGTTCAAAACATAGTAAGAAAGTTGAAAATACATTATTAAATTCACGTAAATACTCAAAGGAGGATATTAAATCTAAAAAAATGTGATAGAAAATACGATCATCAATCTAATGTGCAGATTACCATTTATTTCACACCTATAAGAAAAAAGAATAACTTTTTATAATTAATAGTTAGGACAGGTAAATCAAGACCCTTCCTCATAAAGATGTGTGTATACTCCTACGCATACACATTTTTAAATTAAATTCTGGAGGCGTTGTTCTGAATTTTAATGAATTCTTTACCGTGAAGGTAAGTCATTACTCTTTGTATTAAAGAATAAAGAATGCAGCCGATCGTAAGCGCATGTAACACGGTAGTCATAAGACTTTTAGAATTAAATAGTTCGGAAATCCTGTACCATAACATAGACACGATACCATCATACAATATAGCAACTATAATTTATGTCTGAATAATGGATTGAGAAACTTACACTTATTTAACATTAAAATAAATTATATATGTACAATGAATACACAACACTTAGTATGTATAAACAGTTAACATTGTCTTTTGTATGCAAGCCACATTTATTAGCTAACTAAGTTTTATATCATTAGTAAAAAACGGTAAAAAGAACTATATACTATAACCACGTTTATGGTATAAAATTTTGTAGTATCAAATGGATACACATAACCCAAAATTGAGGTCTGAAATGTACTAAGAGATCAATTGTACAAACAGTTGGGTTTGGTTGTTGGAAAGTAAATTTAACTCATATCTAGAATTATCCACATTACATTTCAAAAATATTAATGATTAATAGTTTTTATTCAGTTGATGTTTGTTATACGGCACACAATTAATAAATAAATTAAACATTCTAAATAATTTTTATGGTTATACATAAATCAAAATGTTTTATTTCAAAATCTCTCCATCTATTACAATATCAAAATATTGACTGTACCTTATTTCTAAACCAACCCACGGAAAAGGTAAGTAATTATGTAAATATCCAATAAATATCGTGGTCTAGATATTATGATTAATGAGGTTTTGATAATTTAGACGAATTTGTATCCCACGTAAAATCTTTAACAATAAAAAATTCTAAGAAAACATTATGTATGTATAAGTGTTTTAAGGATCGAAGCACCTCAGGGTGTTTTTTTTTTCAATTCAGTTGAGTTTAGCTCATAATGTTTACTCAAATACAGGAAAAAGTAAATATGTCACACTGTGTGGAAATTTTAAGCAACACACGGTAGATAGTTTGGCCATTCTAGTTTTTTTTCGAATTTCGATTTAAAAAAAAAACTTAACATATTTTATTTTATATTGAGGTATTTAAAATTAAAGATAAAAGAGTGTAAATTTTGGAAACTTTCATTTAGTCACTAATTTTACGCATTTAACGTATTTGAGGATAGTTGGTTTTTATTGCAAATTAACATTTAGTATTCTTATTTTGGGAGGATCAAATAGGTATTTTTCTTTCGGTTTCATTCTTAATAAATTAAAGTTTTTTTAATTATATTATTTTGAGTAGTATTAAATATTAGATTAGTAACGAAGCGCATTCTTTCTTCAATATGTTATCATAGTTTTAAAAGAGTAAATTTTCATGACGATTAAACGAAAATGTAATTTGAGAATTTTAGTAGATGTGCGTATAAAATTGTTTTTTTGATGACAAGCTAGAGGCACATTGGGTTAAATGGTTGTGCAAGTCTTTTTTTAAAGTGTACCGAAACGTTTGGATTAATTGTGTTGTTTATAAAGTTTGTAAAATTTGTTTGCTCAACTATATTCCGTTTTAATTAAGCCGTGGGCTTATCAGTTCTTGGAAATAGTATGTTTTCGCCATGTGAAACTTAATAGCTTGCATTTTTTTAGTTTGGATAACCGTGGGGTGACTTAATTTCTTTTCGACGGCTTTCGAGTTCTATTCGTGTTTGGGGCAATTTAAAATTTAAGTAATTGTTTTATAATTAGCTATTGAAGATTTAAGTAGTATAGTGAGAGATATTAATATGGCGAATTTTGAAGAAGGTTGAAGTTAGTCTAGACCAGGATGCTGGGATATGCTCACGTTTTGTTTGTTTGCGGTTAACGCAATATCCGCAAAAGGGAGAAGGAAGCAGTTACGTATGCTGGGGGTGTATAGAACTACCATTAGAGGATGCTCCGTTCTCGCTGATTCGGATAATATCTGGTTCACCACATCCTTAAGTTTGTTGTGTTGTGTATAGTTTGTCATGATGACATTTTTGGATATACAAGTGGTTTTAGTGTTCTTCGGAATGCTTAGCCATGTTCTATGGACTTGCTGTTTCGCAATTTGTTCTCGATATTCTAGGTGTATGTATAATAATGGGTCTGTTCCGCATACAAGGTAAACTTTTTTTGTGTATTTTGTTTGCAGTGGTTGACAATTTTTTTATAAATCCTTGTGCGTATTGTTTTTTTTTTTTTGTACATGCTAACGTTTGAATACGCTATCTTCTGAGATTCACGTTTGATTTTTTTGTATCTATTAAATTGTAAAGCTAGCGTATCCATTCGTAAGATAATTCTAAATTTAACGAGTGTTTTTTTTTTATTATTATCCTGACGATTTGTATCAAAATTAAATGTGGTTATGCGTTACAAGAGAACGCAGCTTATTGGTTATAATCTTTGTTACTTTGGTTTTTATTCCAAATTTATAATAATTTTAGTAAGGCGCATACTGCCGGTAACTAATTTCACAGCCTTTATAAGTGAACTAAATTTCAAAGGATTTGATTTATGTAACAATTGTGCGACCTTTCGATTATGGTGTGTTCTTATTATTATTCAATATATGTATACCTTTAGGTTAACGTCCTTTTTATGTTTTTTTTAAGTGTAAACCCATTGGTTGTACAGCACCATAATGCGCGTATTTGGAGTGTTTGTTTTTTTAATGTAAATTATGAAATTAACGTCATTGTGGTTGTATTTATTTGAAGTAAAGTAATTACATTCGAAAGATATCATTGTTTATTGAATTTTTAACGTAACTTTTAAAGGGGTTATGCAATATTTTGTTTTTTTGAATTTGAGCATATTCTATACTGGATAGATTGAGATAATTTCGAATGGTTGGAGTGAGCCGATGGTTGACCGAACAGCAGATGGTACTTTGTGCACACGAGGGTGTCGCGAATAGTCGCTCTCTTTTGAAGTATTTTATTGGTATCGACCAACCGATTGCAGACGTTGTTGATTTCCCAAAGGTAAGTAGTTTGTTATTTGTTTGAAAATGAGCTGTACATTTTCCCGAATTTAGGAATTTTTTTAATCCCGATATCAACGTTTAGTAAATTTTAGGATTGTATAAATTTTCCATCACGCTTAACTTCGTGTAACGTATTATTATTATTATTTTTTTTCGTTTTAAATTATAGAATTAATTATCATATTTTCATTTATTTTTGGTTATTTGAGATAGAAATTTTTGCGTTATGGTTTGGAGAGATTTTGGGGAGTTTTGAGTTTGATTTTCGCAATTTTGAGGCCTTTATATAAAGCTTAGAATTTTTTTGGAATTTAAATGAACTTAACGTAAATAGTTTTGAGATAGAATTTTAAGTAATAGAGTATCTTATTTTTGAATGAACGTTTTAGTTTCCTGTTAGACCAATGTAAGATCTATTCATGACGTTTTCCCGCTATAAATGTGTTTTTAACAGGTGGCGCCTTTTTGACAGTTTTACCCGATTTTGACGATATTTGAGTTGTGGCGAGTGCCCTTGTACCTCTTTTAGTAAGAACATCATCCACACTACTGAACTATGCCATGGCACAAATTGCCTTTACGGGCTGGATTCTCTAGTGAGTATTTAGTCTGTAACAAATAATGCATAGTAATAAAAGTTTGAATAGTTTGTTAGTAAAAGAGTGAAGATTACGATACGTTAAGAATCGTGCGTGTCTCATCTTGTATAATCATAAGTTATTTAACACTTAGTCATTAATAATTGATATTTTTAGCACTTCTTCAATCAATTATTAGGGATATTTTGGTCAATTGTATTTTGCTCATGTATGAACTCATTCAAACGGCGTACCTAAGCTTTTAATTGACGAAAGCAGAATTCACAAATCTTTAGTTATCGTTTTAGCAGGACCGGACAGACAGAAGCACTGGACGCAATGCGTAATTTAACTGTGCAAAAATCAAATAAACATTAGCATACATTTTTTTAACGATGTAATAGCGATTCTAAAATTCACAATGCTATTTGAATAACATTTTTTTGAAATTTGTAAACAAATAGTGTTTATTTTATGTCTAGGAACAAATAGACATGTTTGAGTACAGATACACACTAACATTAAATCATACAAAGTAGTGAGTGAGTGATTCACTTAATGAAGAAGAAGTGCCCATAAATTAAAAATGATAAAGTAGGTTTCTGGTATACACTAGAAACTCAATCTTCTACTTGACATATTACATTTTGAAAAACATATGGAGACAAGAGAATGCAGAAGTTTTAAAGAGCTGTTTATCAAAACTGCTCTGCTCGGCTCTGCACAGAAAAGCATATATACATAACACTAGCACTATAAGTATCATTATTACTAGCTTCTAATAAAAATTGTTTAGGGGTGCTACAGACCGACTATTTATAGTACTATTAAGGAACCTAACGTTATACACGCATGTAGTATTGCTACATGTAGATATCGAGGATATTACAGAATGCGAAGGAAACAACAGAGATATGTCATAGCTTGAAAACGTGAAAATTTTCTGGTGTGATATCGTCGATATCTTCGGAAGTCTATATTTCGCGCTTAAAGTGTTTCTTCTACTTATTGATAATATAGCTGCTTCTATAATATTTGCTCTGTGAACTAATAATTTATGTACACTAGATGGCATACTGTACCAAGGATAGGGAGATATGTATCTATTAACTGTGGCTCTTGAATATGCGCTAAATGCTGCTACATTAATAGAAAATCCACAGGATATAGTTTGCAATATAACAACAAAGCGTGTTATTAGCTCTTCGTCAAATCTTGTAATAGGAGAGACAAGAGAATACTGGTCAAAAAGGCGACTAGCAGTATTTCCGTCATTTGTGGTACCATAGTCGGGTTTTGGAATATCTACTCTACCAGCAATCCCATTCTCATTTTAAACTCATTCTGATTTCATTTTCTGGCATCACTATATTCGCTTTTCTCTTTTAGATTACATTTTTGCCATTTCTTTATTTTCAAGCGAATGATCGTATCCATGCATGTTTGGTGAACAACCTAAAACCATTTTTTTTTATTTGTTGAGCGTTGATATATTTTCGATATATCATTCATATTATTAGGTGTTATGCCACAAATCCTATACGCTTGCGTGGAAGAATCTGCTATCACGTTAAATGTATTGCCATCATCACTGTTAGTTTGAAAGCGTGCCTAATAGTAATAATAGTAGTCGGCACTAAAACGTTATTTTATTTTTAATGTTTCCTATTTCTATTTTTGTTAGCTTGGCCTCAATACCTGGTCGGCGTAGATTTTGAATTATGTCAAATAACAATATTGCTTCTCACAGTTTTCAATTGCAAAGGCACAATACAAGCAGTAAATAAACTGTGATCAGTGGTATTCGATTTTACTTCATTCGAAAACTTTTGTTTATAATTGGAATATCCAGAACTTCCGTCACAACCCCGCTTAAAAGTTTTCAAACCCTTTTCTAATAAGGCAATATTTTCCATTAACCTGTGCGCAGTAAGATTCACAATGGCTTGCACCGTAACTTCCGCTGAAATCTCTGTTATTTGTATGAATTTCTTTTCTGAGTAACAATATTTTTTTCTTAAACAATTTTAACAATTTCATCGTACAGATATATATATATATATATATATATATATATATATATATATATATATATATATATATATATATATATATATATATATATATATATATATATATATATATATATATATATATATATATATATATATATATATATATATAGTGTTTATTAACTAGTGTTAAAGTTTCAGGTAGCGTTATAGTCCAGGCAAAGCTGAGAAACCCTATACCAAAATTATTACTAGGTGGTGCGCCATTTTTCTCACGAGCCATCCAAAGTTCGAAAATTGACCGACTTCATTAACCTTTATCTGGTAAAGTATCCGATGAAAAAATCATTTTCAAACAAAATATTGATGTTGAATTTTTTGGCAATTTTTTGGCTGCATTCCGCAACTTCGAAAACCTCAGATTGAGATTTTAAAAGATGCAGAATTTGAGAAAAATACGCCTGGCAACTAGGCCAATTTTATGGTGACTTTGTATACATCAGTGTGACAGGCATTTACATGTAGCTTCCAACGTTGCAATTTAATGTCATTTTTGGATGCCCCGTTAGAAGAAATCTTTTATGAGGCTTCTCAGATTCGCATGGGCTATAACGCTAACTGAAAGTTTAACACTATTTAATAAGCACCGTGCTATATATATATATATATATATATATATATATATATATATATATATATATATATATATATATATATATATGTGTGTGTGTGTGTGTGCGTGTGTGCGTGTGTGCGTGTGTGGGTGTGTATGTGTGCGTGCGTGTGTGTGTGTGTGTGTGTGGCTGCGTGCGTGTGTGCGTGCGTGGGTATGTGGGGGTGCGTGCGTGTGCGTGTTATGTGTGTGCATGTGTGCGTGTGCACGCGCGTGCGTCCGTGCGCACGTGTGTGCGCTTAACTTTGAACAAATTTAAACATTACTTCTGGGACACACGGTATATTATATAGGCAAACGTCAATAATAGACTGGATAGTTTTACTAAACCTATTTGAGAAATTTAGTCATTCAAAAAAATCTAAAATCATTTTTCTCAAGTAGTGATAAAAACAAGGAGAGCTCCAATAAATCTTAGGGCGCATACGGCCTACGTTTAGGTAACACATAACTGTAGGTTACTCCATAGATTCCGATCCAGTGAAGTTGAAGCTGTTCTAAATTTCTGTTGATTTATTTGTAATGGATTCATGAATCTTGTTGAAATTAGGTAGGGAGATTAGCCATCTAGGAATTGATGATTTACATTTTTATCTATTTACCAGTGATATATCGTGAAATTGGATACTCCATGACACTTTACGTTTGTAATAAATTTTTAGAATTTCTTTATTGCAAAGTGATATTGCTTCCTAATAAATTAGCCCATAAAAAGGTATATATCCGTTTTATATTGTCTACGTGGCCTGTGGCCTGAACTGACATTGGTTTGGAGCGAGTTGGCTATTCACCTTGGTTCATAAAGTTGAAAAATACAGCTGTCCGCCACCTCTCCATCCCCACCACTCCCTAATTTACCAATTAGGCCAACTCCCATTCGATGCGTAATTATCATTCTGTTTAGTGAGTGTTCTTGTGCTGAACGTATTACCCTTGCCAAAAGTGTCTTTATCTTTTATTTTTTGTGCAAAAAAGTTACATTTGTTATTATTTTTTGCTGTTATCTTGATAAATAAGTAAGTACCTATATACCTATTACATTACATCTAAGTTATATGTTTATTAATTATTTATCAATCAACATATTATTACACACATCTAGCCACATAGACACGACAAACCAATATGGCTACTTATTTTACAAACCAATATTTATCTTTATTGCAAAGTGATATTTCTTCCTAATAAACTAGCCCATAAAAAGGTAATTTCGTTGAAACTCCTTAAAGTGCACTGTTTATGATAAGTTTCTTTTAACGGAGAAGATGTTCAGTGCAGAACTGTAAACGGTTGGCAACAAATTAGACGTTAGATATTAACGGATTAGGCAATAGATGAATGATTAAAAAATCCAAAAATGGATAACGGCTAATTCCATATAACTTAAATGCTAATAACTATTAAGGAGTTTGGTCAGGCGTGCAATGAATAACGGTGTAATGATTCATTCATTTTAGTTTCAGTTAAATAATCGTAACAAGTAAACTATTGCTTTGATTTAAGTTAGCAAGTGATTTTGCAAACATTGTGGCGTAAGTTGATTAACATTTTTTGTTGATGTTATTGTAATATTTTAGCCGCATAGAAAATAAAAATTATGAAATTGGACTTTACCTAATGTCCCAGGGTTATTGAATAGTTGGGCTGCATTTAAAATTCGCGACAATAACTTTTGCCGAGCATCCCACAAAAGGAAGTCGCACATATTTAATTTTGGAAAACGTGGTGGCCAACTTACTGGGTAACACTACTTCTTCCAATATATCGATTGGGACATTGTTAGTGTAAATATTGCCCAAAAACAACGGTAAATGGGGTTGGTTCACACAATCCATACCTCATAGTTCCCTTTAAAGTAAAACAGACGAATTTTTCAGAAGAATTGATAATTTGTTAGAAAACAAATTAGATGTAGTTTTCCATGTCTACAACCGAAATAGGACCAATAAGATAGCGATTAATCATGCCTGCGCTAATATTTATTTTAACGCGATGCACATGATGTGCAACTTTAATTCTTATTTAAGTCTTCCACTTATTTTTAGTGGTCCAGTTATTCGCGTAAGAACATTCCAAAGTTGGGATCTGGGCAATAGAAGAGTTCACGGACAGATCATGGAGTAGGCAACGACCAGAAAACATACCAGACCAAACGTGCTGCCGGTAATCCTTCGACAGAAGGAGATCTGGGCCGCTTTCCCCCGCGAACCCGTTCGACGATGAATCGTCGTCACGAGGGCCAAGGCAATCAACAAGGAAATCCGGATACCACCTGCCTCACTTCAGGACCGAGACAGGCTGATGAAGTATATGGTTAGACGTGGTACTCGACCTCCATAGCGGAAGAAGATGGAAGCTCAATAGCGACAGAAAAAGACACCGCCGATTGCGGCGCCTTCTACAACTCGGACCGACGTTAGTTATGCCTGAGCGACGGAATGCAAAGTTTAAAAGCGGAAGTACCGAAAGCGGCTCCCACAGCTGTCGTTACCCCGTCTGTCTAACCCGCCTTAGGGTTCAACTTCGTATTGGGTCTCCTCGGAGGTCTCAATATGGAGATGGCCCTATCCGTCATCCGCAAGGTGGCAATGGCACTCGCTCAGGCTAAAAGTGCGCGAAGGACCTGTGATCCTCACGTACGGTTCAGAAGTGGTTACCCTTTTCGTGTAATCATACAAAGGTCCGATTCGAAGACTGGTGACCCAAGATAAGCATATAGTATCGATTTTTGTTAATGCCGACTAATTAATCACACAACTGATACTTGCTTCGTTTTATTTCAGATACGTGCGGCATCAGCAGCAACTTTTTTTTTGAATACCACAAAACTCAACATCAATGATGTCAACAGACATACCGTTTCTCTGAAGATGACATTCAATAGGTATAGTTTGGTAGTTTGGTATTTGACGCTTGGGAAATCTCCCCGCATAAACACTTCGACATCAACATCTTTGACAAAACCCGTAGACAAAGAGCATGCAACCTTCTCGGAGTTGTCCACTTGTAATAGTAACATGAACTTTATAAATAATATCTAAATATTTTGCTTGAGTAAACTTATTAATGCAGTTTTTATCGTAGGTTAAATTATTAAAACGCGTAGCAACAAAGAGGACCGAAAAATTATTTTCTTATTTTCGTTAAAATTAATTGATGTGCGCAGATGGTTGAACTTATAATTGATATATTTTTTTTGATAAAACAGCTCATCCAACGAAAAAGTTAGCCCATACACACAGTTACCGGATAAAAATATGTTGGATACTATAACATTGAAGATAAAAAAAGAAATTGTTTATTTATGAATCACTTTTTACCAAAAAAAACGTCACATGAACGTTATACAAAATAATTTCATACGTTTTATACGACTTCAATAGTAATGTTTGCTAATTTAACAAGCTTCTTTTAACCCATTCATCGCCAATGACGCATACTTGCCGCCCATCCCGACTTTTACAAATGGCCGATGATGCAAGCGTGGCGTCAAGGTATATATCTGTTTTATATTGTCTACGTGACCTGTGGTTTGGAGCGAGTTGGCTATTCACGTTGGTTTATAAAGTTGAAAAATACAGCTGTCCGCCACCTCCCCCTCCCCATCACTCCCTAATCTACCAGTTAGACCAACTCCCATTCAATGCGTAATTATGATTCAGTTTAGTGAGTGCTCTTGTGCTGAACGTATTACTCTTGCCACAAGTGTTTTTATTTTTTGTGTAAAAAAGTTACATTTGTTATTATTTTTTGCTGTTGTCTTGACAAATGAGTAAGTACCTATATATCTATAACATTATATCTAAGTTATAAGTGTTCCTTAATTATTTATCAATCAAAATATTATTACACACATCTAGCCGCATAGGCACGACAAACCAATATGGCTACTTATTTTACAAACCAATATTTATTTTTATAAATGAATACTTTATTTTGATAAAAAAAATGAAAATAAAATACATGCGTCCTGAACTGCTGAAGTAGTAGCGTGTGTTTTTCTTCAAATTCTAATACTATGCCTGTTATTTTACAGGATAACTATGGAAAGAAAAAAAAAATTGAAAATGGACTCTTTGTTGAATCTGAAACGAATGGACCCAAAAAACTTGACAGACGGAGAAATGCTGCTCTTACTTGACAACATCGATGCTTCAGATGATGACATCGAGCATGAGTCATCCTATGAAAGTGATGATGAGGTACCTACTATGCAAATAATTGACTGCACATTCCAGTGAGTCAGGAAAATACTCCAAACTCAGGCTCCGCAGGCCCGTCATTACCCAACACGCCGGAAATAAATATCTTGCCAGAACCAGGTTCGTACTTACCCATCACGCCAGAGAGAAATATTTTCCCACATCAAGGTTCGTACGTTACCAATAAATAATTATTTCATCAGATCCGGGCTCCTCACAACCTAACACGGCGGAAATAAATATTTCTGCCCAAAATTCATCTGCATTAGACTCATCTTGCTGTTCTCGTACTTCAAAATAAATCCCAACTTCAGCAGATCCAGTAAGAAAACAACTTCAATTTTCGGATCAAAAAGGGTTTAAAATGACTACAGATTTCACAGAAACGCCGTATAAAAATTTTAATTTATTGTTCACGGAAGAGTTTCTTGATATCTTAGCTGAACGCACAAAAGCATATGCTATAAAATTACTTTTTAAATCTCAAGGGTCATCATCTAGAATTTCTTTGTGGAAAGATGGTAACGAGTGATTAATTTTTCTTATGGGGATTATACGAATTAGTAGGATTCAAGACTATTAGAAGACACATTATTTATTCAAACAAGGTATTTTTCTCAACATATGAGTAGAAACAGGTTTGAAATAATTATGCGGTGCCTGAATTTTGAGCTTGATAATGCTACAAGTAATACTAGAAAAACAGAAGCTTTAGTTGATCATTTCTACAAAAGAATGGAGGACTTTCACCACGCCGCCCGCAATCTTTATTTATATGAATCTTTAGTTCATTGGAAAGCGAAATTGAGATTCAAACGGTACATAACACATAAAAGGCCCAGATATGGTGTAAAATTTTATGTGTTAGCAGGTCACACTTCAAAAGTAGTACATGAACTTATGAACGACAAAGTAAACATAGGCCATACTTTGTTCATGGACAATTTTTATAACGCAGTATCGCTTGCAGAAGACTTATTGCCAAAAAAATATACAGCACTGGGAACTTACGATCTGGAAGGGTTGGCAAGCCTACTGACAAAGAATTTAAAGAATCAAAGCTCAAATGACGACAGCCGATAGACAGATTTACTGACACAGGTGTGTGCGTTACTAGATGGAGAGATAAGAGGGAAGTTCTTGCACTATCGACGGAGTTTGGACCGGAAATGATACCTTGTGTATCAAAATCAGGAACGAAAGAAAAGCCTCTTCTCATTAGCAAATATAACAAGAGTTTGAAAGGGGCTGATCGAAGTGATCAGTTTTTGGCGTATTACCCGAGCGACCATAAAAGTTTCATCTGGTATAAAAGACTTGCTACTCATTTATTTCAGTTGAAGTTAACGAATTCATGCATTATGTATAACAGGGACAGTGAAAGGATAATGTCCAATTACGACTTTCGCATATACGCAGTTTTTCTACCGCAAAAAACATCTGCTCCTATCGTACTCCCGCCATGATTCATGTGCCGCAAGAACTTGAGAATCAATCAGGACGAAAAAAAAGAAAGAGATGTGTTGTTTGTTATAAACAAAAGAAACATGTTAATACCCCATTTTGTTGCCCCCACTGTCCAGGACAACCCGGCATGTGCTTGAAGTGTTTTAGGGAATACCATTTGTACTAATGTTTTATTTTATTTTTTATGCTTTTATTATTTCCATGGTAGCTATTTTACTAGGTCTATAATTATTACTATTTTTGGATTATTCTAGAAATATTATATATATATATATATATATATATATATATATATATATATATACAGGGTTTTCAACGGTAGGCGTTCGTTAGAAGTTTATGTGGTTAGAAACAATTTAGAAATCTGAATTTTTGGACTTAAGGGTTATTTAAGATTCTCTTTCATTCTAAAATATTTTCAAGGTCATGTTACTTCCTGTTATACCGGAAGTCGCCACTAACTTCCTTATTTTAAATGGAACACCCTGTATATTATTTAATTTTTGGATTCTTGACAAAATTTTAGGATGTCTTATAAGGGTTTCCTATACCTTTTTTCAACTGTTTCTTAGATATCTTGAATTTGTCACAAATTTTGAAAGATGTAACCCTATTAATAAAATGAACTTAATTCACAAACTACACCAATTCTATTTTGTTAAAACAATGAAATAAAACAAGAAGATAACAAAATTGAGAGCATAATAACAAATGAAAAACATAAAACAATTATTTGAACATAACTAGAAGAAAAGTGATAAAAAAGATAAAATGAATCATTACAAATGTTCCACATGACCGCCAATTTGATTTAAGCATTTTATAACTCTATCATATACTCCTTGCGAAATAGATCGCCCAATTTCGTGTGGACACATACTATTGAATGCATTGTGAACACGATTTAGCAATTCCTCTCTAGTTTGAACTGGCCTAGAGTACACTAATTCTTTTATACGACCCCAGAGGTAAAAGTCCAGGGGCGTCAAATCGGGTGATCTCGGTGACCAGTTCCAAGGTCCTTGTGGGCCAATCCACCGATCTGCAAACATCAATGTCAACTATTGGTGTACAGCTGTAGTGGAATATGCGGGAGCGCCATCCAGCTGATACCAACTGTTTGTCCTGTCACATGCAGGTAGAGTATTTAGAAAATCCATATCAAATCCACGGAGAATTTCAAGATATCTCGCCCCATTCAAATTTTCATCGTACACTTGATATGCCACTCTATTATCCATAACTAAACAAAAAACGTTAAAACTAAATTGGAACTGGTGGTTACGTTCTCTTGTTACATGACGATTATCTTGTGCCCAGTAGTGATTATTTCGGCGATTGAAAATTCCTTCTCTATTGAATTTTGATTCATCGGTCCAAATAATGTTGTGAAGAAATCTCGGATATTCGGTCATTTGTACAAGAATAAATTCACAAAAGTTAACTCGTCGTGCCTGATCACCAAGATGTAATCCTTGCACAGTTATTACCGAAAAAGGATGCATTTTATACTTCTTAATATTCTGTGGATTGATGTTTGTGAAATATCCAAATCCAGTGCAGCTACTGTAATTGAAGTTCGTGGATAAGCGTGAAAATAAGCTAACACGTTCACCTCGTTAACTCGATTATCTATTACTGGCTTTAAATGCGTTCGAGTTGCCCTTATACTTCCAGTTGCAATAAATCGAGCTTCAATTCTTGCAAATTTTCCAGGTGTCATTAATGGTAGGTGTGGATACCGTTCGTTAAACAACCTGCATGTTCGCCTAACAATTCGTCCACATTCACCATGCGTGTAAAACAAATTTAATAAATCATTGTTAGAATATTCTTGAATACATTCCATTATAAACAGTTCTTAAAAAAATACTTAAAAAATTACAAAATCACTTAAATTGTACTGATTGGACATTAAATCAACAACAATGTTTTAATGCGTGTCAAAATCAAGGCTCACTAGATTGCAGTTTTGGAATTTTATCGGCTTTTATAAAAAATACGGAGTTATACGAGTTATAAAATGCTTAAATCAAATTGGCGGTCATGTGGAACATTTGTAATGATTCATTTTATCTTTTTTATCACTTTTCTTCTAGTTATGTTCAAATAATTGTTTTATGTTTTTCATTTGTTATTATTATCTCAACTTTGTTATCTTCTTGTTTTATTTCATTGTTTTAATAAAATAGAATTTGTGTAGTTTGAATTAAGTTCATTTTATTTTTGAAAAACATTTCAGTTTCTGTCAAAAATCACATTAAAGTAGAAAATATTAATTAACAAGAAAATTGTCGATAATAGGTATAGGTAATGTTATAGCCAAACGATGCATAACTAAATGCTGCATCTATTCATCCAATAATATACAGGGTTTTAAATTACCTAATCTTAAGAACTGATCAAAATTCAGATGTGTTTATAACTTTTATTTATTGAAAAATTAAATTTAACAATTCATTAAAAAACAAAGTCAGTCAAAAATATATAAGTAATCACTGGTATAAGGAACAATCTCAACACAGGGTGTCACATTTGAATTAACAAAGTTTTTCAACTTTGAAAATTGTTTAATAGTTCATCAAATTTTGAACACCATGTATGCAATAAATCAATTGTCAATGAGTATTTCAAAAGTATAGTTCTTATGCTTCTGTCTACTCCAGAAGCACTTTCCATCAGTCAAAAATAAGTAAGACAAACAGTGTTGAAAATAGGGTTACATCTTTCAAAATTTTTGAAAAAATCAAGATATCTAAGAAACAGTTGAAAAAAGGTATAGGAAACCCTTATAAGACATCCTAAAATTTTGTCAAGAATCCAAAAATAAAATAATATACAGGGTGTTCCATTTAAAATAAGGAAGTTAGTGGCGACTTCCGGTATAACAGGAAGTAACATGACCTTGAAAATATTTTAGAATGAATGAGAATCTTAAAAAACCCTTAAGTCCAAAAATTCAGATTTCTAAATTGTTTCTAACCACATAAACTTCTAACGAACGCCTACCGTGGAAAACCCTGTACAGGGTGTCCCAACGATAGAGTAAAGTAAGTTTATGCTTAACTAGAATTATTTGTGTAAATATTGCATGGACCATGGGGTAGAGGTAAGAAGTGTGCATTTTTTTAAAATATTGGAAGTTATACAGGGTGTGCCAGAAAAGCAGGACGTGAAAAGTATGATTTTTAAATAGAACACCCCGTATTTGATTTTAGTTTTAATTCTACGTGTCCATACAAACATATTTTGTCATACAAAAGATTGGCTGAAAGTTTTAGTTCTTGAGATATTCGCGTTTAAAGATTATTATGGTCATTTTCGTGGGGTTGATGAATGGACAATTGTTCCGTTATTTCACAATAAAAAATTGATATTTCGTGTGAAAAATGTGATATTATACTAACGTTTAGACCGAGTAGTATTTCTAATTTTCTCAACAGGGTGTTTGTTATAACCATTCAAATTGAAAATTCTCAAATTAAAAAAATCAGTTTTTTAATTGTACACCCTATATATTTTATTTCATTTTATTCGGGATTAAAAATCTATCATTTTTGTCAAATATATCCTATATCTATCTTTGATAGTTTTCGAGTAATTTCGATTTTTTCACACTAGCTACTTTGTTTTCGATAACATTGCATTGCATGGATCTTGGTAGCCATGGAAAATAATAATTGCGTTACTAAGATACAAAGGTTTCCTACTTGTCAAAATAAACACGTATTAAATTTGTCGTTTTCGCATTTAACTTGTTATCAATTCTTGTATCAATTATGGATTATTCGACAAATGAATTAATTGATATGATATACGTGTTGGGCGAGGCTGAAAAAACCCTTTATTGGCACAACGAATCTACAAAATGAAATATCCTGAACGTCGAATACCTACTACTGTTGGCTTGGAAAATTTGATGGATAGATTTGATTCTAGCGGTAGTGTTAAATACTTCAAACGTAAAGTTGTTAATAAAAGGGCAGCTAATGAAGAAAAAGAACTTGAAATATTATTAAATATTCAAGAAAATCCCCAAGTGAGTTCTAGAACATTAGCGACGATATGTGATACCTCCAAATCAAACGTGAATCTAACAACGCTGAAGTATAAGTACCATCCCTATCACATTGAGCTTCATCAAGAATTGCGAGAAGAGGATTTTGCAAGACGAATTGAATTCTGCAATATCATAAATCAACGGCTGCAATTAAATAACAACTTTTTGTGCGCCATAATGTTTTCCGATGAGGCGACGTTTAAAAGTAATGGGGCTGTAAATCGGCATAATATGCACTATTACGCCATTGATAATCCATTTTGGCTACGAGAAGTTCAAAACCAAAATTATTGGTCACTAAATGTGTGGTGTGGTATATTAATGACCAAATTATCGGTCCCTATTTTTGATGATCCATTAACGGCCGCAGCTATTTGCATTTCTTACGTGAAGAATTGCCTGTGTTACTTGAGGATATCAATTTAGAAGGACGACTAAATATGTGGTTGCAACAGGATGGTGCACCACCACATTTTATCGGGACGTAAGGAATTCTTGAACCAGCAATACCCGGAGAAATGGATAGGACGTAATGGCTTTATATTATGGCCACCCAGGTCATGCGATTTAACTCCACTGGATTTTTTCCTATGGGGATACATAAAAGATCGGGTGTATATTATTAAACCTAGAACAAGGAGGACATGAAAAATAGAATTCGCGAAGCTTGTCGCACAGTGACCCTCTTATGTTATCCGAAGTGAGACAGAACATGAGAAAAGGCTCAATATGTGTATTCAGCAAGAAGGCCGTCTATTTGAGCATTTACTAAGACGCAATGTTGAATAATTATTGAATTACTGTTTCTCATTAATAAAAACTGTTAATATTCTCGCTTAGGTGGTTTGTTTTATTTCGTCGCAATTGTTTTCTATGGCTACCACGATCCACAATAATGTTATATTATCGTATGTAACGTAGCTAGTGAGAAAAATCGAAATTCCTCGAAAACTATCAAAGATAGATATAGGATATATTTGACAAAATGATAGATTTTTAATCCCGAATAAAATGAAATAAAAATATATAGGGTGTGCAATTAAAAAAAACTGATTTTTTTTAATTTGAGAATTTTCAAATTTGAATGGTTATAACAAACACCCTGTTGAGAAAATTAGAAATACTACTCGGTTTAAACGTTAGTATAATATCACTCATTTTTCACACGAAATATCAATTTTTTTTATTGTGAAATAACGGAACAATTGCCCATTCATGAACCCCACGAAAATGACCATAATAATCTTTAAACGCGAATATCTCAAGAACTAAAAACTTTCAGCCAAGCTTTTGTATGACAAAATATGTTTGTATCGACACGTAGAATTAAAAACTAAAATCAAATACGGGGTGTTCTATTTAAAAAAATCATACCTTTTCACGTCCTGCTTTTCTGGCACACCCTGTATAACTTTCAATATTTTAAAAAAATGCACACTTCTTACCTCTACCCCATGGTCCATACAATATTTACACAAATAATTCTAGTTAAGCATAAACTTACTTTACTCTATCGTTGGGACACCCTGTATATATATGTTATTACATAATTGTTTTGTTTTTAATCGGCCTTGCCAAATTCAGCTACCAAAGAAAATCTTTTGCCCCTTTAGCATCTTTAGGAAAAACACCTAATATTTTTGATGACGCCACGTTGGCGTCATTGGCCAGAGAAGTAAGGAAAATTCGACCACATTAGTAATTACGTACCTATGTGGCCCATGACGCATGAGTGGCGTTATACATTAATTAATTAATTTTTTTAATTTGTAATTCAGTTTTCTTAAAAGGGGATAATTAATTTAGCTGTGAATAAGTGTTCTGGACGAAAAAAAAAGGCCAAGTAAAAAACTTTAAAAATTTGGTTAGCGATGAAAGTTTTAGTGGTCTAATTTGTAATAATACTGTAAGAAAAAAATGAAAAAAAATGTAATTACTCGCTTGGCAAATTGTTCAATGATTTCGTTTTTGGAAATAATATGATTAGTACATACACACTCTTGAATTTTATTTGAATTTTTGTTGAAAAACAACTTTATACGAGCTCGTTTGTATAGAGGTGAAATAAGAATTGTCCTTTAACACAGATCCTTGCAGAACTCCATTGTATATCGGGAAAGGTTTACATTTGCTATCGTTACTGATATTTTTCTTTACATAAGAAATAACGCACGAAAATACAAGATCTCATACCTACACACCTTACTTTTCACAAATGTATAATCAGCAATCAAACGTTCTGAATGCACAAAAGAAAGTACAGTAACCCATTATTCGTTATCTAATTTATTGCAGATAAATTTAAATTTTTAGTTTATCTTCACTAGAAATATTTCTATAGTTGTAGTATTGTCTGCTGTTGGTTACCGCTGATTGTAAAATTGCAAGATAAGAATTTGCTATCAAACTTAAAATAGCTGATAAGGAAAATGAGGAACTTCTTGTCAATATCTAGAAACATGAGAGTTATCACATATGCAGAAGTGAAAGCGGATTGATTAATTTATGTTATTAAGAAACCTGCCTTTGACCACATAAACTGTTATTAAAATCTCCCATTTAGAAAACCAGCGTATTTGTTCACAAGCAAGAGCAGCGTCTAAGATCACAAATACACTATTGGCATTGTATGTACGGTTTTTTTTTCTTTACAAGCTGATGTGAAGCAAGACACTTCATTGATTTGTGGGTATATACATTATAATAATGTGTTATACCTACTGACAGTTTTCTTCTGATGAGTAAAGTACATAAAACACATTAATAGATACACTTTCGCTCGCTCAATGCGTAACACAATTACTATAATTACAGAATGCGGCACTGATAGTGACCGCAGATAACAATAAGTGAGCTGTATTTCTTCGCTCCAACAAGCTGTAACTAATTTGATATTCTTTTAACTTTTTTTTAATATTGCTTTATAAAGGAAAAAAAATTACTAAAACATTTTGTTTGCAACATAACGAAATTACTTAATTTGATTATATTCAAAATTCGTGTAATGAACATAACATGCTCTACTACTTTTAAGTACGTAGTATAATCGCGTTGAAATATAGCACAAAGTTAATGGTGCGATGATTGTCAATTAACTAAGAGAAAGTTGATGCTTTTAAGTGATGGAATTTACGCATTGTGCTTAATAGTTGCCATACATCTACATCACCAAGAAATTAAAAACTCCTATTGCTAATTAAAGTTTGTAATAATTTTTTATTGAAACTTTCAATTGAGTATCTAGCTATAATTTGCACGTCTCCGACAATTATTAACCAAAGAATTGGTAAATATTAGGGAATAAATAGATAAATTTGTTTAAGATTCAATTAGATCCGTGTGATTACTTCCTTAATCGTACAACAGTTAATTACAAAATCTACCTAATACTCTCAATAATTAACCAACCGAGATTTCTCCCACATTTCAAATAATTAATGAAACCAATTATAAATGTCCTTTTGTGTTATAAAATCTATGAAAGCATCCAGTGTAAAATTTCAATAATTACAAAGTGACAAGTTGAATTTATATAGATACACAATAGTATTTAATTGATAGCTATCGTCTCAAGTATAGATTGACCTCTTTTTGATTAGCTAATTTATGAATAAGTAATTAAATTTTGGAGGCTATATTTTTAACTCCTAATTTAATCGTTTCCTACTTTATCTACAAGTAGATTTGATGTTCAATTTTCTTTGTTAATTGCAATTTTGTTTTAAATTTCTTTCGCCGACAATGAAAAAAACTTAATGTGAGAAGCATTCAGATTTAGTATTGAGAGCCATAATTTTTTGCTAGATTTACGTTTAGTTAGAAGCAGTAAATTTTGTTTTGGCACCGAGATAGTCTTTTTAAGTGGAAAGTATCCATTTATTACTAACTCCGTCTATCTATTTGATATGTCTTGAGGAAGAAACGTTATCACTCGTTTATATCATTCAGTATTGATGTTGATCAAGTGTATTGACGTTCTTGCTGGCCCTAAGTATCCTGCCAGAAAATATTTTGAAGCACGTAAAAGAAAAAAATATTTCAGCAGTAATAACCGTTTACATCATCCAGGGTCGCGCCGCCCCAGTGTGTGATGTAGGGCATCATGGTCAAGGGGCATCAAAATAGCGACAGTTTAATTAAAATAAAACAGTAGTGATCAATACAGTGATATTATGTAAGTCAATATGAGCAACATTTTAAAAATATTTTTAAATATACAAAATGTTTTTGTGAACGACACACCCCATATATTATTGCATTTTCGAATTTTACATAAAAAATAAGTAGCACTTTCATAAGGGTTCCCTATACCTACATACAGAGGGTTACAAGTTATATCAATTTTTCTGAAAATGTAGGGTTTTAGGAAAAATTAAATATCTCCTAATAAAATTAACTCCAACAAATTTACTCTTAGGTTTAAGTAAAATACTGTTCTCTTAGTCTATTTATTGACTGAATAGTAAACACCTCTTTACAGGGTGTTCAATATTTCAGTTAAATTAGTAGAACATTCATACTGAAATATTCTGCTTATTTTAAATGGAACGCCCTGTATTTTATACGCTTATCGTTTAGCTTACTTAATTACCTTTCAACTTCTATGAGGATTGCCGATACCTAAATGTTCAACTTATGTAATAACTTTTCGAATTTGTCTGTTCCTGTATCATTTGTAGATTGAAATATCCTCCCAAAATGCCTACTTAATGTCTTGTTGCTAATGTAGTAGTATGTTTCTTTACCAATCTGATGTGTACATGATAGATTTCAGATATTTGTAATTTACATATTAACAAATAATGTTAATGTGACTAATCTTGTAAGTATTGTAGTGTGTTGTGGAATTGCCGGTAACTCATTTTTAATGTTAAAATTCTGACATTGGTCGTGACTTTTGTCATTGTGTATTGTTATTTTTTCCAAGTCTGTTAAAAGTTGTTGAAATATTTTCAATTTAAAGTAATGGTTTATTCACAACAAGAAAGAATTGATATGATTTTAACCATTGGTGAATGCTATGAAAACTGTTTACTTTACCCTGAAAATACATTTCGTGATACAGGAAGTGTAGCTTACCCAAAACAACCAAAAGTGAAGACTGTTACAAATGATGATGATAATGAGTTTTTGGTATTAGCTTCCGTTGTTGGCAACCAAAATACTAGTACAAGAGTTATTACAAGAGGAACAGGAATTTGTCAGCCTAGTGTGTGGAAGATCTTAAAGAAACATAAATACCACCCTTTTCAGATACAAATACATCAAAGGTTATATGGCACAGACTTTCAAATTCCGTGTGGGTCCTTGTTCAAGCTAGTGACAATAAAAATTTTTTTGAAAATGTATTAATTACCGACGAGTCAACATTCTATAATAATGGATTAGTGAATCGGCACAATTTCCATTATTATGACACCGAAAATTAACCTTTATTTAATACTGTTGATCGTCAAAATCGATGGAGTGTTAATGCGTATGGTGGAAATATTGGCAATCATCATATTGTCTCGTATTTTTTCGATGGCAATTTAAATGGTCAAAAATTCCTTAGATTTTCCTAGAGGCTTTTGGGAACTTTTAGAAAGTATTCCTTTAAATATTAGACAAAATATGTGGTTGCAATTAGATGGAGCACCTGCAGATTTCTCACGTGCTGTTAGATTATTTAAATAGGAAGTTTCCTGATAAGTGGATTGGGAGAGGTGGACCAATTACCTGGCCACGTAGATCTCCTGAACTAACATGTGTCGGTTTCATCTTTTGGGGCTATACCAAAAATTTAGTTTACAGCACACCTCCCACCACTGCAGATGATATGAAAAGAAGAATCAGAAATACTTTTGAGACGGACGCACATGATATGTTGCAAAACTTAAGATGTTTGTTGGAAAAAAGAATAACACTGTGTATTCAAGAAGATCGACATCATATCGAACATTTATTGTAATTTTTTTTTAATTTTTTGAGCAAATTATCACACCACATAAATAAAATTTTAGTTTCCATTGTGTACATGCTTTCTATTCTTACTCTGTGAAACTGTTGCATTATGTAGATAACACTAAAAATCGCAATACTCTTTTAAAGCTTCAGTTTATTTTTTAAAATTGAAGCTAATCGGTTTCGCTTGGACGAGCCAAACATCGTCAGAGCTTTGAAAGGTGACAATTTGTTGATACGGTTATCGAGAGTAAAGTGTATAAAAAATCTATTTCGATTTTTAGTGTAATCTATATAGTGTAGAAATAACTTTATAAACGTTTAAATTAAAGTTACCATGATTTGAATTTGAAAATGTGTTACATTAGCCAAAAATCATTAAGAGTAGGCATTTTGGGAGGATATTTCAATTTACAAATGATACAGGAACAGACAAATTCCAAAAATTATTAAATAAGCTGAAAAGGTTTAGGTAACCCTTATAGAAGTTGAAAGGTAATTAAGTAAGCTAAACGATAAGCGTATAAAATACAGGGTGTTCCATTTAAAATAAGTCGAATATTTTAGTATGAAAGTTGTACTAATTTAACTAAAAAAAAAATCTGTAAAGAGGTGTTTGCTATTCAGTCAATAAATAGACTAAGGGAACAGTATTTTACTTAAACCTAAGAGTAAATTGTTGAAGTTAATTTTATTAGGAGATATTTAATTTTCAGAAAAATTGATATAACTTGAAACACTCTGTATATAGGTATAGGGAACCCTTATGAAGGTGCTACTTATTTTTTGTGTAAAATTCGAAAATGCAATAATATACAGGGTGTGTCATTTAAAAAAAAACAACTTTGATATGCCATTTTTTGGAGAACCCTGTATGTTTAAAAATATTTTTAAAATGTTGTTAAATTGACTTACATAGTATCACTGTATTAGAAATTAACGATTATATGCCGCTTCGCCGTAGAACTCCGTGGTGTCGGTCGTGATTCACCCTGTATACACAATGATTCTACTGCGCAAAAATTAGTATAAAGACACTATAATTATAATTTACTTTTTACTCATGACCAAAGAAAATAATCAAAAACAGTGGCAATTATTTATAATTTAATAATTATTGTTACAAAAGGTACATACAGGGTGGCGCATTAGTGTGACAAAGTCCCATATCTCCTTTATTTAAAGAGATACAAAAAAAAATTTAATACAAAAGTTGTGAGATATGTTCTGGTGCATATTCCAAAAATATTTTTAATTATACAGGGTAGATCATAAAAGCTTAGAAGTAATTTAAATTTTTTTTTTTAATAGGAAACCCTATATATTATAACATATTTAGATTATACATACAATTTTAGACACATTTTATGTATAATGTCATATACCTAAGTCTAAGCGTTTTTGACAAATTTCAAATTTTTTGTCAAAAATAACGTTTGCAGGCCAAAACATAGGTGGAAATCTTTTCTAAACGAAGCCTTTATCAATTAGTTATGGTTGGTTTCCTTGTAAATGGGGATCTACTCTAATAGGGTGTATTGACATTTTTGTAATACATTCATACAGGGTGGTCAAAAATGGACAATAAAAAGTAGATTCAAAAAAACCTATAAAGTCATTTTTTTTAAATGGAAACCCCCTATTTTTTTAATTCTATCTTATTTAGCGTTAAAAATAAGGGTGATTTTGTATAAGAGTGTATATTCCAAAAAATTGTAGTTTTTGAAATAATGACAATTTAACATTTTTTTATTGTAAAAAGGCTATACGGCTTTCAAGTTTAGTTGTTAGTTGGCCGTGACGGCGGGGCGCGGCGAAAAAAAAACCGAGCACTTCAGATCGAAATATTACAATTTATTGAACCCCATACAAATAATTATTTTATTAAACCAACTTAAAGTATAGACAATATTTTTTTGATTCAACAAATTATGTCCTAATCCTAATCATAAACTTAACACCTCTAATGTAACTAAACCTGTAACTAATTATACAGATAAAAGTACTAGAAACACGTCAAATACGTACTACCTAATAAGTTGTTCGAAATGTCCGCCTCTTTCTTAAATACACAATGCAATACGTCTCTCAAATTCGCTGCTTAAATTTCTACACATTTCACCACTAATGGTTTGAAAACAGTTTCTAATCCTAATCTTCATGTCTTCCTTTGTTGTAGGCGGTATTTTATAAACCTGCTCTTTGACGTACCCCCATATGCTAAAGTCCATTTTAGTAAGATCTGGGGACCTAGCAGGCCAAGCAACAGGCCCTCCCCTCCCAATCCAACATTCTGGATATCTAGCATTTAAAAAAGTTATTATTGGACCTGTATGTATGGTCTGTATGGTGACTGGGGAACCATCATGAAGAAACCACATTTCTTGTTGCGTATGCTGTGGCACTTGACGCAACAAATTAGGTAGATGGTTTTGCAGAAAGTGTAAGTATACTTCCCCTGTTACTCGTTGATTAAAAAAATATGGTCCAATTACATGATTACCGACAACACCTCCCCAAACATTTAAAGATCATCTAGTTTGAGAAGTATATCTTACAAAATGTGGATTTTCGGTAGAATACTAATGAAAATTGTGTCTGTTTACACTTCCGTTTCTGTGAAATGTGGCTTCATCTGTAAATAAAATCAAATGAACAAAATTTCTTTGTTGGTTTATTTTGTTTTGAGCCCACTGACAAAATTCCAGTCGTCTTTGATAATCTTCAGGAAGTAGTTGAATGTGATAGGGGTGCATTTTTTGAGACTTCAATATCCGCTGTACCGTACGTCGTTCAACACCAACCTGCTGAGAAATGGGCCGTTGTCCAATATATGGATTTTCGGTAACTGTTAATAGTACATTTAATTGGTTTTCCTCAGTCTGTACACGTTTTACCCTAGTATTTTTTTCATATAACACATTGCCAGTTCTTCCAAAACGCTCAAAAAGCTTTTCAAATGCCCTTCTCTCAGGTTGTCGTCTCTCTGGAAACCGTTGTTGATAGTCTTCTTGCTAAGAGCGTATTCTTATCACTAGCTCCCAAAACAAAAATCATATTAACCATCTCGACTTGCGAAAAATTCATTATTTACAATTTTAATTCAAGTTTTAAATCAATTATCTATAAAATACACGAATGCATCACACACATTATCAACGGACAATAAATAATGACGTTTCTGATGATATCTATTATTTTTATATGCCACGCCTCGCCGTCACGGCCAACTAACAACAAAACTTGAAAGCCTTATAGCCTTTTTACAATAAAAAAATGTTAAATTGTCATTATTTCAAAAACTACAATTTTTTGGAATATACACTCTTATACAAAGTCACTCTTATTTTGAATGCTAAATTGAATTAAAAAAATAGGGGGTTTCCATTAAAAAAAAAATGACTTTATAGGTTTTTTTGAATCTACTCTTTATTGTCCATTTTTGATCACCCTGTATGAATGTATTACAAAAATATCAATACAGCTCATTAGAGTAGGTCCCCATTTCCAAGTAAACCAACCATAACTAATTGATAAAGACTTCGTTTAGAAAAGATTTCCAGCTATGTATTGGCCTACAAACGTCATTTTTGACAAAAAATTTGAAATTTGTCAAAAGCGGTTAGACTTAGGTATATGACATCATACATAAAATGTGTCTAAAATTGTATGTAGAATCTAAATATGTAATAACATAGGGTTTTCTATTTAAAAAAAAATTTTAAATTACGTCTAAGCTTATGATCTACCCTGTATAATTAAAAATATTTTTGGAATATGCACCAGAACATATCTTACAACTTTTGTATTTAATTTTTTTTTGTATCTCTTTAAATAAAGGAGATATGGGACTTTGTCACACTAATGCGCCACCCTGTATGTAAATGTTCCATACCCTATCTTTGTTAAAATTTTACGAATAGATTTTTTTCAGGTTGTTTGAAGTAATTTTTAAGAAGCGCGCCTTTTCAATAGTTCCTGGTAATTTTAAATAATCTCAATTCAATATGTCGAATATCAAAAATTAATAAAATTCACCTAAGCATGGTCATTTCTTGGAAACAGCTTTACGCATAAATTTTTATCAGACTTAACAATCTATCCAGAAATGCAAATGTGAAATGGAGACGGTCGGCATGCTGCATCAGCTGCATGCATTTGCAAATAGTCTTCTTTGTATTTTAAGCATTTATTATTACATTTGGTTGTAAGAGAACCGAAAGTTTTATGATGTCACGATTGTAACGTTGACATAATTTACATTTAGTGTAATTCTCAGCAATTATTTACAAAATTCAAATTGAAATTTTTGTATTACAGCCAATAGTTTCAGTGTAACCCTTCTTATTTTTTTTTAAATTTAGGAAAATTTTTATGTTCCGTTTATGACTTATGATTTAATTTAAAACTGCTGAAACGTACATACTATTCTCGCCAGCAAAGAATCGCCCTGCGTCATTAATTTATGATCTTAGCTATCCAAATTGTGTATGCTGCCATCTCATATAAACCTCTTTAAAAAAAGGATAGTAACATACTTGAAGTGCATTTGCTACAATCGGCATATGTCATTGAATAATTTCGTGCAATGAAAAGAGAAATAAAATACTCGTTGGTACAGCTTAACACGCATTTTAATTTGACTAACGACGTAATTTTAACAGATAACCAAACTATCTCGCATTCAAGAGGTAGGTAGGTAATATTTATTTTTATTTCACTATCGTAATCGCAAAATTACAGCGTGTGGCAAATGCTCTGGGTATATCTGCGACCACAGTGAAGAATATTAAGTCTCGCAGTAGATCTAATCCAATGTTATCCAGTCCAGGTAAAAAACGACCCCGTAAAAAAACCAAATCAAACGAACCATCCAAAATATTCCCACATACGAAATGGTTTTATTTACAGAAAAGCATGTCACAGTTGGAGCTTTAAATGCTGAACTCCATGATAGTCATGTTTTATTAAGTGATCGTAGGTTACACACATTAGGATTCAAGTGCAAAAAAGTCTCTAGTCGTAGAGCTTTATTGGAAAAATATAATATAGCAGAAATGCGATCATTTTCTCAAACGATACATTCAAATACATTAATTAACCTCTTGTTAATTCACCTAATCGAAGACAAATAGTATTTAAGGATGAAACATGGATTTACCCAAAAGGAAATCCAGGCAAGTCATGGCAAGATGAAGACGTAAAGGGTGTACGGAAACCTCAGGGCTATGATGGTAAATGGTTTATTGTGATTCATGCGAGATGCACCACAGGATTTATAGAGAATGCATCCCTATTACTTGCCCTAAAATCATTAAAAGAAGATTAGCATGGTGAAATGAATGGAGATCTATTTACAAAATGGCTTATTGAGCATTTGTTAAATAATTTAGAAAAGCCTTCATTATTTATTATGGACAATGCTCCGTACACTCAATGTTAATCGAGAAGGTACCAACATCACCCTGGACAAAGTCTAAGGTGATTTCGTAGTCAACACAACAAAATATTAGTTATGATACCACACTATTAACAAATGAACTTTATTCACGTATTAAATCTCGGCAAATAGAGAAAAGGTATGAGGTAGATCAAATCATTAAAAGCTATGCATATGAAGTGTTACGATTGCCATGTATCATTATGAATTTAGTGTAATTGCAAAAGTGTACCACGATATACCCATTGGAAGAGATGGTTATGAAGACGAAAATGTTATTGCAATGTCAAACGAAACTGTTTGGTCTAATTGTGTGCAGCATACAGAAAATACTATAAAGCAGTGGTGCAAACGTGAAGAAGTGTTCGACTTTACAGTTGATGAGATGGTGGTTAATGTGAGAAACTATTCTGAAAGTTCCGATGCAAATTGAGACTAAAAATTTGGTACTATAATTTATTTTTACAACATTACTGTGTCGGTAATTGAAAAGGATGTGTAACAATGGTGAGTGTAATAAAAAAAACTCAAACGCACACCCTGTGGCACTGTGGTCATGAAATAAAGTTGGGACTTCGGAACAGTAAAAGTTGTCTAGTACTAACAAAATTTATGTATTCGTTTAATGTTCTACTGCGTACATTTATTTATATTACTCATAAGAAAATCTTATACCCTTTACATTACTATCAATTCAACCATACTACACTAATATATTATATCTGGAATGTTAACTTCCAAAAGTAAATTAAACTTTTTTACAAAATGTTAATTTTAATTGGAAACCTTATTTCCATGGTTATCTATAAACAAGCTCAGTTCACATTTCTATTTACAATATACACGGTGTCCAGAAAATAGTGGAAAAACCACATGGCGATGGAGCATTTCCATTCAGAAATACACAAAATACATATCAGTATATTCAGCTGTACTAACAAAACGTTGTCTAACATAACGAACAAAATCACACAAACGATAATCACAATAACAAAACAAGTACAGTACTGATGACACTGCATATCTGACAATTCGCGTGACATATCACAATTGTCAAAACTCTCGAAATTTGCAGTGTTGACAAACGTCCTAATTTACAAAAAATGTACTTTTATAAATGTTTGAAAAGTTAATACTGATGATCCAATTGAAATTAAATGAAATAGGACATTGTCAAAAGTCTAAATGTGAAACGTAATTGCAAAAAATAGAATTGAAGTAAATTTTGATATTTGTGACCTACAATTTCCAACTTTGATGACCTTTGTGGCCTCATGAAGTGGTTTAGACATTTGTATTAAGATTTTACAAAATAGTCCAAAGAGGATCGCCACATGTGGTTTTTCCACTATTTCCTGGATACCGTGTATAAAATATGTATACATTTAAACATAATGAAGCTGTAGCAATTGTTCGGAAGGTTGAAATAGGGTAACCTTCAAATTCGATTATCTTTAGTTATCAATTATATGTAAATGTTTACCGCCAACTTACATAATATTGCACATAAATATTTTCTATATATTTACATAAAACTTGTGCAATTTGTATTTTGTTGAATACTCATAAATTATAACCTACAAAAACCATTAAGATAAATATATGTTAGAGCTCTACTTATTGCTTACCAGGGCCATTAATATGTTAATTATAATGAACAGTTTTTTTAGATTTTCACAAAGTAAAAGTTATTTTCTTTACGGTGTAAATTTTACAGTAAACCAATGACGATTTCTTCATATTTCTTGGTTAACAGTCAATGGAATTGCAATAAACAGTTTGAAACCTGTAACTGCACTACCGCCATCTCGGAACAGAGTACTTAATTAAAAGAAATAATTTGAATCAGTTTTTTAATATTATCTCGTACTATTGTAAGTGATGACGCAGATCCATTCTTTGGTGGTGAGAATTATACACAAGTAAATCAAAATGATATACACACTTATAAGCAATTATAAGTACATAGTATACTCGATAAAATAAAAAAGTTTTTTTAATCAAGATAATTAAACTCAAAGCAGTTCAACTGTGCCTTTTTTATAACATTTTTGAATATTAATTAGGCGTATGATTTTCTTGCAGACATTTTTTTCCTCATCTATTTAAAAATCAGAAAATCGCCATGCCCAAAAGAAGGCAGCCTTTGGTGCCCAAAATAGGTAAAAACAATTGCAGAAACAGCAGGAAGTTAAACGTTTTGCAGGTGCATTAGAAAAATTTTTAAAACCTGGTGTCGTAGAAGCAGATTGGCAATTTTTGACAGGGCCAAACAGAGAATGTCAAGTTTCAAACGAATTTGACAAGAGTGCATTCATCAGAAGGTATTGGGCAATCACTACCACCTAAGAAGAAGCTGCTAGTACAATCTGAAGTAAAGGATACCACCGTTACTGATTTTGATTACTTCCGACGAACCAGAAATACCATCATCTTCTTCATTATCATCAGACTCGTCTGAAAGCTTAAATGAACTAGTGGAACTGGCAGTAGAAGCATTGTCAATTGTAAAAAATCCAAAGGTGATTTAATAAGTGACTATCCTGGTATGTGGCCACAACATTTATCAAATAATTCCATTCAAATATTAATGGAAAATACTCCTAAACAAGTCAAAAAATTTCTGTATTCATAGCTTTAAAATAGGTATTTCCCGGTTACTCCCGGTTCACCGAAAACTTGTTTTCCCGCACTCCGGTGTTTTTTTAATTTCCAACAAAAACTAGGGTAATTACGTTGTATGGTTGGTAGCTGAATTGAAATGCTGCTGATATAATGGCTAATGGCTGCTTCTTTAACATCAGGTGGCGTCAGAATTTCTTCGGAATCGCCCATTTTTCACAAATTTAAAAAAAATTATTTTAAAGAAAGTGGCGACTCAACGTTTGAATTTTTGTTGACATGTAACCATAACAACAACGAAACATTACAATGCCGGCTATGCTACCAATCCATTTAGAATAAAAAACAAACAATGTTAAATTATTTGTTTTTAATTTTATTCATTTATTCGTTACAAAAAACTTTGTACCTAACTCGTTCGGAATACATTTTCCCGAATTCGCATTAAACAAAGTGCTCGTGCTGGGAAAATTAACTTTCCGAAGTAGATAGGTAAATAGTTATTAATTACCTTTTAGAAACAGAAAATTTTCTGATGTTTAATACTATAGAACTGGCAAATGGAGAAAAGATTGTAAGAAATTGGTTGTTATACTCAATTTATAAAAATGGTTTTTTTTTTGTTTTTGTTGCAAATTGCTTAGCGGTAAAAAATATGAAGTGCATTAATTAGTGGATTAAAGGATTGGCAACATTTGTCATTATTGTTATTCAGACATGAAAACGGATCAATGCACATACAAAAATAATCCAAAATGGCTAAATTTGGTTAAACCTTTAAAGGAAAGGAAACTATAGATCATTATTAACAATAAATTTTTGATAGGAAGAAAAAGCATTGGTATGACGTAACAGGGCGCATTATTTATATAATTCGAATCAAATAACGGAATTTTTTTTAAATTAATCGAAACCATATCAAAATTTGACTCCACAATTTCAGAACATGTAAGACGAATCCAAAAATCAAAAGAAAGTGATACGTACATGCCAAGCTATTTGGGTGACAAAATTCAAAATAAACTTTTGGGTGTTCTATCAAGTGCAATAAAAGATGCAATTTTACATCAAGTAAGAAAATCGCGCTACTACTCGATAATATTAGATGCATTCCAGACGATAGTCATACTGAACAGACAACCATCAATTTGCGTTTCGTAGAAATAAATTCTACATTAAAAAAAGTTGAAGTTCCTGAGCATTTTTAGGATTTTGTCCTTCAACAGGGGAAGGGTTAAGTACTTTTGTTCTAGAACAATTGCAACAATTGCATCTAAATATCTATGATATGCGCAGACAAGGATATGACAACGGAGCCAACATGAGAGAAATACATATACATAGATTTGCAAAAAAAATTAGATATAAATCCTCGTGAATTTTTTGTACCATGTTCAGCTTATAGTCTTCCTATAGTGGTAAATGATGCTGCTACGGTTAATATAGATACTGTAGATTTGTTTAACATTACTCAAGAACTTCTTGTATTTTTTCGTCGTCATCTACTAAGGACTGGGCTGTTCTACAAAAATACATAAAAAATTTAACGCTTAAGGCAGTATCCCAAACGAGATGGGAAAGTTGAATTTCAGCGGTAGGAGTAGTTAGATTTATGATTCTTTGGTAGATATTATATATATATATATATATATATATATATATATATATATATATATATATATATATATATATATATATATATATATATATATATATATATATATATATACATATCAACACTAGACATCAGGCTAGGTGTTTAGCAGATAAAATTAAAACTTTTAAATTTATATGTGGCGTTGTAGTTTGGTATGATATTCTATCGAAAGTTAATGTTGTCAGTAAGATGATACAAAAGCCTACTTTAGATCTTAGTTCTTGCTTAGAGCTTTTAAACAATCTTGTAGAATTTGTAAGTAACCAATGTTCGGCTTTTTTGGAATGTATCGGTTTTGCTAGTCAAATTGCTGAGCAAACTGAAATAGAACCGAAACTGTCACTACCATGAGAGACAATTTAACTATGAACATGGAGATGAAACAATACATGAACATGCTCCTTAAATGAAAGTATATTTTGCTCTTTTAGATACAGTACTAACTTCTTTAGCAGACAGGTTTGAGTTGCTTAGAGAGCACAGCAATAGTTTTAGTTTTCTTTACATTTCAAATCTAAAAAATATTTCAGATGAAGATGTGTTAAAATGCTGTAAAGATCTACTTCTAAAATTAACTGACAGCGATAAGAAAGAATGCGATATCCATGCTTTTGAATTGTTCAATGAACTTAACATTTTAAAAAATTTGTTAAATCTAACAATCTGACTGCATTTGATGTGGAAAACAATTTAATGTACATGTTTCTAAACACAGAAATAGCTATTAAAATTTTACTCACTCTACTCGTTTCTGTTGCTTCCGGAGAACGGTCATTCTCCAATAAATTAATAAAAAACTATTTAAGAAGTAACATGTCCCAACAGAGATTGGTTCATCTTTCTATGATTTCCTTAGAACATACTATTCTTGAACAGTTGGATTACGTTGAATTAATAAAAAAAGTTTCAGACTTAAAAGTAAGGCGTGTGCAATTTCTTTGGGCTTTGTTTTAATTTTTATGTTTTGAATATTTTGTTGTAGTAAATATTTTTTTTTTGTAAATGTAGCCATTTTATGTAAATTATAGTCAGTAATGATGTAAAATTATAGAATTTAGTTGTAGTATAGTATATGTGTTCACCTAAGCTTAAGAAAGTCTAGTGTTTATGTTTTTGTGCCCTTTGATCACGAATAAATAATTAAACAAAATTTCAGATATTTTAATTAATTAGTATTTTTGTTACCTAATTTTTTAGCATGTAAAAAATATATTGGGGGCCGTAGTGTTACCCTTGCACACGGGCATCAAATCGGTGCGGCGCGGCCCTGATCATCTAACCCTCAAAGAAAGGAGAAAAAAGGAGAAAGGAGAAATAAGAGGAATATAAATATCAATTAACTTAATATCTATATTACAACCAAAGACGCAAATCAGTTAGAAAAATATTAAATAACGATGAAAAACAGGTTGGTAAAATAGATAAAGAAGTTATATACAAACAAAAGAGATATTGGTAAGCAGTATGGAATACCATTTGTAACGCTGTATCGAAAATGTATGCCCAAAAAAATATGCGGGCAGATTCTATTGTCGGAAACTCAAGAAATGGTTATTCTTCGTGCACTTACATGTGCTTCCGATTGGGGATTCCCGTATAAAGAACCTTTTAAATCGGTCGGGATCAATGTTCAAAAATTCAAAGCCAACCGCCCGGGCCACGATTATTCTCTTAGTTTCATTGAGCGCCCAAAAAAAGATATATCTACTAGGTTCTCACAGTCAATTAAACAAAAATCAGCTACACAGCTATAAATAAATATCAGTGTCCTTAACACATGTTGACCGTGTAGCATTACTGAACTACGAAAAGATACAAGACACCTCAAAATCGGCAACATCTGTTATGTTTTCGTTTCCTGCTTCAGGAATAATGTTGCCTGTACACATTGTTTATAAATCCGATCATCTATGGACTACATAGACTGAGAGGGGCCCAGAAAAAGTAACTGTAGCTCCTCGCGCTGGTTCGATATGCATTTATTTGAGGACTGGTTCGTGATTACTGCTCTTCCATATTTTAAGACATTACCACCAGGACCCAAACTAGTTATTGGAGACAATCTAGCTTCACACCTTTCAATCAATGTCATACAGTTTTTCGAACCGAATAACATCAGATTTATTGTACTGACACCAAATAGCACACATCTAACTACACCGTTAGATGCGTGTGTATTTAGACCTATAAAATAAGAATGGCGAAAATCTTTTCAAGCATGGAAAAGCCATAACAACGATGTGATAAGAAAAGACATGTTTCCTTCACTGTTGAATAAAGCTTTACAAAATACAGCTGCCAACGAAAAAATATAAAACCCTTTGGATCGACAGAAGATTCTTAAAAGGCTTCCGAAATCAAATAAAAATGAAGAACAACAACCTATAGAAGAAAACATTATAAGATGCATGTCCGAAATATTTTAAAAATCAAGAGATGGAACCATCCATTTCGCGAAAAAACATGACAGTAGCATCAGGTAGATTAATTATGCTCTATGCAATTCTTTTGGTACGACGCGTAATTTAGTCGCAAAATACCTAAGGTCAAGTGTTAAGTTCAAATTTATTCAATATCTGAATAATGATTAATTTTATAAGAAAATGTGTAGACATACTTTTTTAAAAAATTTAATTTTACATATAATTTATAGTTTTTAAATAAATTATATGATTGAACATGCTTAAGCTGTATTACCGATATTTTTATAGAAGTGGGCGGTTTTGAAATTTTTTTAAGTTGAGATGTCTATTAACCTCTATCTAACATGAAGTTTTAAACGTCTGTTTGACATAGATTATTGTTTTTGTTTTTACAATGTTGCCTATTTTCGTAATGAACTTATTATGAAAGAGGCTGTATAATTATACTAAAAAAATTGTTATTAAAATTAATTGATTTCTTTTAATTTCCATTTTGTAGGTTGGAAGGTCGTGTGGTGTTCCATAGTTTAAGTCAACATTAGATATAAATCACGGATTGGCAAGTTTGGAACTTTCTTTACATAAAAACAAAAAATACGTAGGTACCTAAAATTTTTTTTATAATATATGGAGAATGCATACCAATAATAATTAAACTTTTCAATTGTAAGTGCAAAATATCTTTTCTTGAAACATTTTCGTCTACATACCATACCAATCAGCAAGTTTATATTTTTTTTACCGAAAGACAACAAATATTGTAATTATAGCTTAATATATGTGTAATTCACATTAATAATTAAACTTTTCAATATTGAGGGTAAAACACTCTTCCTTAGAACATATTACGTCAACACGCTAAACAAATTACAGGTTAGCAAGTTTAGGATTTTTCATATAAAAACAAAAAGGTAGGTATACACATCCTATTTTTTTCTATTTATAGTCTAATACACGTAGAACACATATTAATTTAAACTTTTCAATTTTGGAGGTAAAACACACATCCTTGGAACATTTCTACGTCATACTATACTCTGTTCTCTCTTATTTCTCATTAGAGCAAGCCATGATATTCTTTTTAGTGATGTTCCCATGTGTCAAAATGCCATGAAGTCAATTTGACGTCTTCCTGTCAAAATCAATCGTGCTGTGTTGCCTACTTAAATAACGCATATGATAATGTATGTCTCAAAAGTTTTGGCATACAATAGATTATTCAGTTTTATAAACAAATATGTTTTATTTAAACTTATAACTATCAAACATAATTAATAGAATTATAGTTAACAAAATCGAGAACTTAAATTAAATGAAGTTGTCCGTGATATTCAACAAGACGCAATTTTCTACGCACATCTCCCATAAAGTGTCTTGGTGGCATATTATTCATTTATACATCTCGGTTTTTTCTGTAAATCCTCACATTTAATAGATTAGCTTCAACTTTCGGCTTATCATCCTCCAACATACATCTTCGTACTCAAAAGTGTCCAAAATTCTTCTATCTGGGCGGCCTGAGGTAGATTAGGGGTATATGTCGTATTCGTGGTACGAAATGGTATGTTATGAGCAGTTGGCCAGTTCTGAGCTTTCCATCAATCAAGGGCATGACGCTTCAGTCAAGTGTCCAAAACATATCTGTCTATGCAGGCATGATGATAATTAATGAAATCATGTCGTTTTGTACCAGATAATGTCTGAATATGAGCGCTGACTATTCTAGTGCTTCGCCTCACGCCCACATAAGGCCTTGATATCCCTCTTATAGAAATCTGCGCAACAGACATATTTACCATCAAATGTTGCCATTCTTTATATTTAATCATTCGTTTGGGCAGATAATTCTGATATATACCAGTATAGAGACTTCGCCTCGTTACACGCCACATAAGGCCTTGATCAGTCCCTATTATAGATCGCGCACAGACTAAAATTTTCATCATCAATAACAATGCCTTTCTTTATATGTTATACATTCTTTGGGCAGTAATGTATCCGTAATGTCAACATCGTGGTATCCGTGCCTATTGTATTTGAGTGACATATTTTGACATTTAACTACTTTGTTCGATTTCTATGACAATGTACCTAACCAATTCACTCCAACATCTGTATCCTTTGAATTATGGTGATATTAGACATTTTTCTTATTCGATATTCTTGACATTCCTAAATATCCTAATTAAAATGTATAACTAATTTTAATTACATATGTATTGAATTTCTATACTCCCTTGCTAATTTCGTGACGGACATTCCAACTCTACCTGTTGCTCTTCTTACTAATCTGTCTACTTTGCCTTAGGTAAAAGGTCTGGGTCTTCCATTTTTTGGGAGATTTATACATGGTATACCTTGTTCACAATCCACATTGTACGGTAAATAGTTCTGCGAACAATATTTAGATTTTCGAATATGTGAACTATTTCACACTTAGGCATTTGCCCAACTAGACTGTAAATACTTTTACGAATATCTAATCTGTAAGACATTTTAGTACAACTGCTTTCTAAAACTGAACTGTCTAAGTGAAGACAAACTTTCAGAGAATTTTTGTTTCCAAAGCCAACCTAATATTTTATCATTCTCGCGTAATTGACATCTATTGTATTTTGTGCCAAAGCTTTTGAGAGATACGTTAACCAAGTCTCATATTGATCAATAATAATTTGTTGAAAAAATGCCAAAAAGAGTACAAAGTTGCAAATTTTAAGGTGCTATAAGCACCTTAAAAGTAGTGCAATGGGGAAAAGTAATGGGGAACTTCACGTAATAGTTAGTGCCGAATATATTTCAAGTAGGTACGTAAGATTCAATACGATGGACAAATAGCATCATCATGTTAAAAAAGATTTCGATTTTGATGGGCGTTGAGCAATTTTATTTACATTTTTGAAATCAATGGGTTAGAAACACAAACGTATGTTTGGCCAAAACATTTTATGTGAAATCCAGTTTTTGAGGTTAGATAAAACCAATTGATGACTATCTTCACGAGGAAAATTTGGTGCAAAATGGCGCCCTCTTTTAGGGACGAAGGAAGTACAAACCGGATTATTCAAATCCAGATTGAATAACAATTATTTTTTAATAATAATAGGCACTTGTCATCCAATATAAAAAATGTTTATTTGACATATGCTCTAATTTATAATTTCATTAAATCATCATGAGATTAAAAAAGTTCTTTAAATTATAACAAAAATTAATTAGGTCTTTTGCTGGGTTTGGAAAATCATGCTTGCCTGCTGTCTAATTCCAACAACTTTCAACTGTACAATAAGTAGCAACCATCTAGAATAATAAGACATAGAATTTTTTTATATTACTTCTGCAAACGAACAAACCTTTAAATTCTCACGATGAACTTTTGTAAGAAGAAGTCCACGTTAAAGAGGAATACTAAAAAACACTAACCTAATCATAAAACGAAATGTGACGGGAATCAGTCGGCGATCGAGTACAGTCGGATACAATTGAGCAGCGAGCACAGTGTCACCTACAAAAAAGAAGAAACTAAAAACGAATATCCAGAATAGCCTGTTTAAGAAAAGTGTCTATTTTTTGTCTAGGTTTATGAGAAAATTTCTGCAGTTGCAAAGTTCAGACCAAGATGTCAGACTTGTCTATTTAGACGAAGCCTGGATATACCAAAATCGTTCTAATATCCATCGCTGAGTGCACGATTCTGACATCAAAAGTAATCCATCCAATATTATGAGTGAAGATAAAATGTATACCATTTTACACGCGGTGTGTAATTTAGGGTTTTTGGAAAACTGCGACAATTTACTCGATTCGGGCAACGAAGATAGGGATTATCATAAAACTATAAATGGGGACCGGTTTCAAAATTAGGTGAGTAAACAGTTTTGATTCCTGCGATCTCTAATCTGCCCGGAATTGTCGTCATTCAGTGCAGTTAGTCGAAATTGAGGACAAAATTACAAAAAAGCAACTGTGGAACAAAATTCAAACTTGCAATTAAAATTTTAAAGAAAAACTGTGAAAACCTTATTTTTGTATTCCTAACATCCCCTGCGACGGTAATAGACATTAAAAATCACTGTTGATCCTTAATTCGATTAACAACCATCTCCTTAATATGAGACCAACATTTATCCAATTCGGCTCAGCAAAACCAATCTTCATTCCAATATAACTTTAAAACGAGCAAAGATATCAATTGGCGGTTTTTACGTTTTTCTTGCAAATATAATCTACCTCTCGAATACGATGTCAAAAATACAGCGTGTCATTTAAATTTTCGGAGTAAAATTAAAAATACTAATATTATAACTAATTCCACCCTCTAGCATTTTTATTAGGCATTATTGTGTATCAGTGGGAACGGAAATTTAAAATACCTACATTCCAAACGAGCTTTATTTTATTAAAATTGAATAAGTGGTTTAGAATTTACAGCAATTTTAATGATTACACTATATCTTTATATAGGAGTGTTTGGAGAAATTTAGAATTTTATTATTTAATTGTTAACTGTTGTGTTGAGACATGGCTTCGTGTATTTTATCCTTTACATGTTATTGTTAATACAATTCGGCAAAACTTTTAAAAATAAAATTTTATTATTTGTTTTAGACATTTTTCAAAAATATAGCGTAAAAACCCAGATGTGTCCGTTAGACACTTGGAATATTGTCACCAAGAGAATTTAAATTACAAATTTCAATACCTTTTAGTTCATTTTCACTTTATTTTCTAAATAATTCAATATAATTTTATACTGTATGAATAATTTCCTTTAAATTAATTTAGTCATTAAAAGATTAATCACGGTCCACGCGCTTCCTTTTCTTGTCCTCAATAATTGATTACGTAAGCCAGCAAGCACTAAATTAATATAATTTAGGGTAGATAACCGCACATGAATTTTTTCACATGTTAACCAATATCCACATGCGCCAAGATGTTTCCTAGTTAAAAGGAGCGGCCGGTTGTTAATACGTAAATTATCAATCCCTATACATATGAGTAGAAAGGGTGTTAGCGAGGATTATTGTTGTGTTAGCAGATTAAAGTAGACCGTGCTAGCTAGCAGAGTAAGACTAAAGATTGTTGAGTACAATTATTGTTCGTAGTGTGCAGAGTGCAAGATGTTCAAATAACCAGAAATAACAATTATTATTTTATTGCTACAGGAAGGTCTAAGATAAAGTACAATAGCGATATTTTTATTTTTACTTACACAACTCTTTTGGTGTAGATTTTATACGTATAAGTATCAAAATGGTCAAACGTAATTATCTAACTGAGGAAGAACTTAGGCGTGCTTCAGAAGATAGTGATGATAATAATTATGTATTTAGCGACAATGACAACGAATACGGGGATTTTTTTGTAGATAGTGCTTCTGATAATGATTTTATTACACAAAAGTTGTATCGGAGGCTAATGATGAAAACGAGGATGGATCAAATAATAGTATTATTGAATACGTGAACAAAGATGGAACGAAATGGAACTCATAACCGAAAAAAAAGTCCATATCATAATACAATTCGTGGACGTATTCATAAAGTTGATAGATTCAATTTATTCTTTGACAGAAGTGCACTATAACTTATTGCACCACTTACCAATTCTGGAGCTTATAGAATACTGCAAAATCAATGGAAACTAATCGATTCAATTGAACTACAAGCGTAGGATTATGGCCAACCATCGGTGTCAATAAACAAAGTAATGTAGATTTTAGAAAGTACTAGAATCCAATATTCGGTAATCCAATTTTTCGTGATACTACGGGTAAATATAGGTACGCGTGTATATCACGTGTCTTACGGTTTGACGATAAAACCAGGACAGAACGCAAATAAAAAGACAAATTGGCTCCTATCAGAGAACTGTAGGAAGATACAAATTGCAAACTAAATAAATTTTACCTACCCAGAGAGAATCTTAGAATTGATGAACATTTGGTACCTTTTCGTGGGCGCGTACCGTTCAAGCAATACTTACCTTCTAAACATGATAAGTACGGAATGAAGGTATAATGGATTTATGAAAGTAAGACTGCAATACCATATCTTGGAAAAGATGGGAATAACAGGGCAAAAAATTTAGGTTTTAATGTAGTCATTAAATTGTGTGAACCATACCATCGAACGAACAGAAATGTGACATTTGATAATTACTTCACGAGTCTGGAAGTTGTAAAATTGATATATGCTAACGAGCTAACGATAGTTGGTACTTCGAAAAAAAAAACAAGCGATGTACACTTCAAGAGTTTCAGCCTAGTAGAAATCACAGAGAAATATAATATTAGTTTCCTATGCACCACGCAAATATCGAGCTGTCATTTTCCTTTCTACTATGCACCGTACTAACAAAGTAGATAGTGAAAAAGATAAATCACTATACACTATATGTTAGATCAAATGGCGCATGAATACACAGTCCGGCGTAAAACGAATAGGTGGCCAATAGCATTTTTCCATATTATTGATGTTGTTGGGAATCGCATCACTGATAATATGTATCCTACTTTGAATCAGCGAAAATCCTACTCTCATACCGCAGCAATAGAGGATATTGTGGGGACAAGTGAGCAGTAGTTCATCCATCAGAATTACCTCCCAAAAGAAAAAAAAGCATGTCCATCTAAAATAGCTAGAACTTCCAAGCAGTGTTGCGACAAGTGCAATCTGACGGTATGCGGTGAACATTCTATTAGAAAAATAATTTGTGTCAATTGTTTACCTGCCTAAGTAAACAGTCAATTATATCTTGTTAAGTTAAAAATGCAAGTGAAAATAAATCTAATAAGAACTTATTTATTTATTTATAAACCAATGAAAATTAAGAAGTAAAAGAGTTGTGTCTGTCGGATACTATTGGGTAGTTATGGTTCAATCGCACACTGCTTTGTTAAGGGTTAAAAATATAACCTAAAATTTTCAAAAGTCAAGCTACGGGAGTAACCTTTTGTTCTTTTGATAGTACTAGCACACTCTCTCTAGATCTCCATAAACTGCATTGCTAAAAACTTATTGCCAACTTCACATGGAATATACGAACTCTGTTGATATCAGGTGTTGCCAACTTCACATCGGTACATTTCAAACTGCATTAAACGCGTATTTAAAATAAAAAGTGGTCCAAAATTTTATTTGTATAGTGTGTATTTTCCATAAACTACCATATCACTTATTAAGAATCCACACAAGATTTTATTTTCAAAAAAACTCCTATTACGTTATGGTAAAATTCGGTCCTAATATCATCAATGTTAATTATTTATTTCAAAAATTTGACAAGCCTGTAAGCAAGTTCTTTTTTTTTACCGCTTTTTTCTGTGTTGTTGTCGATTAAATACTCTGCTTCTGGCGTTTAGACGTGGGAAAGTTTTAAACTACCTAATTGATGTTTTAGGATATTTGTTATGTAGAAATTTTTATGGCAGCTGAACCCACATAATTTTTACGATTTTAATTCTTGTTGAATTCAAATCAGGGTAAATTACTATTGAATAAATACTAACGAAAACGAATAAAATTAACATTATGAAAACTTTAATCACGGGATATTGACACCGGTTTATAATCGTTGAGCTTTGCAGATGCAGATACTTGATAATAAAACTATTTCAAGCAAACTACGAATTAAGTAATTAAAATATGGCTCCAAAAAAGGCACGCCATAAATAATAATTAACCAGAATGTTTCTGCCAATTTATTTCAAGTATCAATTAATTGACTTATGTGATCTTGGATTGTATTATGGGCTTTGGAATTTTTTTAATTAGTGATTTATTTTCCCTGCTGTGAAAAAATTAACTTACATCAACTTATGTGTTTTACACAAATTAAAAAAGAATTTGGATAGTCTTGCCATCATTTATTCTTGGAGCATTTTCTTAAAATAAAAAACTAATTGCAATTTTTAAAGGTAATTAACCACGAAAAAAACATATATAAAATTTTAGAAATCGTATAAGCAAATTAATCAAACTATTAAAAACGATGTAAGCTGCTTTTATGAGCACAGCAAGCATCTTTAAGCAATTTGTATTTATTATCTTGTCAAGGGAATGAATATCTTGAATATCAATAGATGATGCGATCTTAATTACGTTCCCAAATGTTGTGTTCGCACTTGTCCGGTCTGATAAAATATATAGGCTACAGCTGTACGCTACCTATTTAAATAATGAACCTAATTAACCTTATTATTGTTCGAAGAAGCAGAAAATGTTTTTAAGTAATAAATCTGTTCGTGTTCTATTCAAACAAATAGTTTCATGGTTAAATAAATTTTCAAACACTTCATCTTTTCTTTTGAAACAAAGTTAATTAGTCTTTCAATATGTGTTACTTTATACCTGAACGGGCATGTGACTTTGCCGACTAATTATTTAATTTTCAATATGAATATGAAACCGAGATTTCAATAAGAGTATTATAAAATAGACAGATAGTAAGTTAATCAAATTATATAACACAATACATTAAGTATTCTCAGCTCCCACTAATTATCATCGTTAATTGTTAAATTGTTAATTAAGTGTTGAGGTCAAAAGTTAAATGCTACATTCATATAACCAAAACAGATAAACAATTTTGAAACAAGAAACTTCATTTGACCATGAAATTTAAAAAAACCAAAACTATTTTCTGTAAAAAACGTTAGAATTTCAGACAATATTATCAACTTCATGCTTAGGTAAGCAATTAAATAATTTACAAAAATAATAACTCATAATTCAAAATAAAGAAATACACTTTATCATGTTCGTAGGTCAAAATGTACAAGAACTTAAGAGAGAATTGTAATTTAGGTAAACAAGACCAACTATAATACAAATTAAAACATGTTGCTGTTTCTTGATTTTTACTTTCTTGCTACACAAGAAAGTATTGCGGTCGAAAAAAATCGACAAAAATAGGCTGCGGTATAGTGATGTTTTACGACTCCCTGAACCCGGAAAAAAAATTTTAGAACATTTTTCAAAATGTCTGTCTGTGTAGGTATAAAAGGTTATGCAATCGACTTTTTTTCACTATCGCTAAATCGACTTATAGCAACTTTTTGCCAAGTTTCGTCAAGGTCGTTCGTATGCTTGGATGTCTCGGAGAGGGGGGATTTATTACGGTGAGTTTTTGATTTTTAAATATTTCTAAAACAGGAATATTTCAAAGATATAAAAATACCCCATATATTTTTTAGTATTTTGCAAGAAAGCATTCAGCTAGTTTCATATTGTAGATCAATTGTTTTTGAAGGTTTCAATAGGCACCTACTACGCCTAATTACTTTCAGTGAGAATCAAATTATATACCAAATTGCTGTTTTGTCCTCTAAATTTATCTTTGTATCCATGGGTTTTATAAAATTTTTTTACGTAAATTACAATAGTTAAAATATATTTCTGTAATGATAACCAACTTAATTCTATCTTTATTACAACTGAATATGGCCTCCAGTCTTACGTTTAATAATTAATCATTTAAAAGTAGCGTAACTAATTTTTACTAAAAAAGTTGAAATTTTCACATTTTTTTGGTTGCGCATAATTTTGATTTGATAAACCAATGTTTGCATACAATGTTTTTCACAAAGCAAAAAAAACTTATTGTTACTTCAAGTTGAATTTTTAAATCTAGTGTTTTGCATCTCCGTTTCTCGGATTTTGTAAAGTGCTTTTTCATTAATAATTAATTAAGTTGGTAAAAAAATATTAAAATTGGCATAAATATTAAAAAGCTACCAACAGTATAAATCGAAAAAATAAGATTTTAAACACATCGCATATAAACTGAACGACTATCTGCTAATATAATAAGTAAAATTTTTCCTTTCGTTATTAAAATAATTACATATTTATTGTTCTACCGACTTAAACCATAAACAACTGCTATAATTTCCTATCAAATCTTATGTCCTAGTTATTTCCACAACTGCATTATCATTATTTATAAATGTTATCAGTTGCCACTCCTATTCGTACTCTCTAGATTTCCTCTATAAACACCAAATCACCTGCCATCTAAAACTTACTTATTTACCTACTCTTACTTGTTACACTTATTATTATACTTACACCTATACCTGTTTTATAAAGCATCCAGCATCCCGACCAGTATTACCAGAATACTAACCTCATATACAAACACGCTCATAACAAATAGACATCCTTTTCACTTTTTACACTTTGTACAACATTATCTTCATATCAGATATGTACACCATTATCCATCATTTGACATTCATACCAGATCTACCTCCTACCCAAAAAAAAATCTGATCATCCTGTCCTACCAGAACCTGCCACCTTTTTGCCATCGTCTACCTTCATTCAACACCTATACCTACAACCACCCTACTCGTAGGCACGTTTATATAAAACACTCTTGGCTGTTTTTAGCACCGAGTCCGGTATATAAACATGTCTAAGGCACGTTGTACTTAGTTTGCCGGAGGCATCGCCCCGTATTATTAGTACTGCGCCCCTTGAAGTCACCACGAATTAAATACTCCTCCTACACAAAAGAGCAACGTATTTTAATTCAGGTCATAATTCAGACCAACATTTTGGCTGCAACCGCACCCAAGTGGGCTTCTGAATTGACACCTTCGACATAGTTATTTCAACGGAAGTTCTACCCCGAACATATAGCTACTTCCACGTGAATTAACCCAATAGACCCTTGTTCCCTTGTCTCAATTTCCCTACGATATCACCTATCTCTAATTCCCTACCCTAAACACACCTTCTCACCTCTCCTCTATACTGAATTATTCACCCCTTTACACCATCATCACCATCACCACCGAGATTTCATTAATATTATTATTTATCTGCTCCGTTACCCCTCCAGACCAGTTCAGAATCATAAAAACACCTACAATTGCTCTATAGCTCTTCTAGGCATACTTAATGATCAACCCCCTAATTAAAAATACCCATTTTAAAAGCCAAAATTACAGAACCACAGGGCCGATATCATAACCACATTTTCTAACTACAAGAATACTGAATATACCTCACCTGGTATATCCCCTTCACATCACCACAACCGAAATACACACAGCAAACCGCTACCGCTCTAATTAACATTATTTTAAGATTTCATTTAAGATAAAATCCGAATTTTCGTTAAACCCGTATTTTACAGCTCCGCACAGAGAGGGCGGAGAAAGCAGCGATAAAAGCTGACAGTGGCGTCCTTAACCATAGAACCAACCAGGATTAATTTTTATTTACATTATTTATTACTTTCAATCGTTTACCTAAGATATTTTAAGTTTATTTTCTTTATTAAAAAGCATTCTCCTTATTTTATATAATTTGACATAATAAAACGTATATACTGTGTTACAATAATTACTTATCCACAAAATAGTGGGTCGTTTGACCACGAACCTGAAGGTTTTAAACTCAAAGGCGCTACCAGAAATTTGTTTTGTAGACCTGAACGCTACAAATATAAATTTCCATGTTAAATAAAATTATTCTCTTTTGACCCTTACTAACACGCGGACAAATAATCTCCGATAATCTACAATCATTTTTCAATTTTTGTTTTTTTATCTGAAAATGAATAATACATAACTTTTGCTTCACTAGTAGTAGTAATAGGGTTTTCAATCAATTCTGCATTTTTTAAGAAATGTATTATTCTTATATAAGGAAGAATAAAGATGATGTATAATCATTCGTCATTTTATTAAGTCTAATCTCATCTTTGCTTAAGTTAAAACATAATTACTAAGTGAGAAAAACCAATTTTAAAAAGGAAAGAAAAGTACTTTTCTTGCAGTTCCCAGTTCCAGGGTATTCCTGTTAAAATAATGAAATAGATTACAATAAAAAATTCAATAAAATCTCAATAAACCTAGAAACTGATAATGTGCAATAAAAACAATATCTTCTTAAGACTACTAACGTGTTTGTTCATAATTCTTGTTGGAATACCTACCTATATTGCAACAACTGTGTAATTAAAACTCAATGTTCAACCAGAATCGACTCAGTAAATGTTCACCAGACAGGTAGTAGATGATGTTTGTGTTGTTTTTTGAGAGTCAAAATGAATCATGGTTGCACAATGAATTGCAGGAATCCTGTTTACAGATATAAAGTGTATCATCTCGTGTTGTACCATTTCAGGCAGTGAATTATTGAAATTTGTTCATTGTGCCAGTTTGATCGAAATTTTTTCTGAGATTTTTGATTGCAGTTGATCAAGGCAAACATGGTGTTAAATTTTGCCTTAATTCAGTTTTCACGAATTGTTTCTAATACTTTGCATATTGTTGTTGTACAATATAATATATTTTGCTGAATGTTCTATGGCTCCTAAATCAAAAGATCTTAATCATGCGTAAATGACAGAATTCGACAGACATTATTCAATTTTAAATATAATACATGATAATGCAGTGTCAAAAAACATAGCTACATCAAGTAAGACTCCTAAAAATGGAAATTCGGTATTATCTCGTAATATAGATGAAAATTTTAAATTAAATTTTGAATCTTTATCGTCCACTGTAGAATATCTGAAACCTAATAAAGAAAACCCTATTAAGAATTTTGGAGCATCTACTGTAGAAGATATTTATTCACCGTCCCTTGATTTTCAGTGTCCTACCAAACTGCGACTTACTAAATTAAATGAAATAAATTACAGCGTGTCTCCAAATTTTATTGATAATAACAATGAAAGTTCCAGTGCTCTCATGATGAAGAAGTGGCTTAAGGTGAGGTTGAAGGAAATGTTGAAGATGAAGTTCCGGAACAAGCTAAAAAAGGAAAGAAAACACTGAACAAAGGAAGACAAAAAAGACCAAGCGTTTGAGAAATTCTGGAAAAGCTTATTTATCGAGTTCAAAATCTAGGAAGCAATTTTCTGCTAGATAAATCGGACCACCTCATGGAGAAAAATGCAAATTTAATTGTAGTATAAAAATTATTGACACC
>JARFJB010001647.1:1122500-1127500 GCA_036346205.1 Vesta saturnalis
GTCTATGTGTCTATGTGTGTCTATATATATATGTCTATGTGTGTCTATGTGTGTGTCTATGTGTATCTGTGTCTATGTGTGTCTATATGTGTCTGTATATGTCTGTGTATGTGTGTCTGTGTGTCTATGTGTCTGTGTCTGTGTGTGTCTATGTATGTGTCTATGTGTGTCTATGTGTGTGTGTGTATGTGTGTGTATATATATGTCTATGTGTGTCTATGTATATATGTGTCTATGTGTGTCTATGTGATATATATGTATCTATGTGTATCTATGTCTATATATATCTATGTATCTATATCTATATATATGTCTATATATCTATATATATATATATGTGTCTATGTGTCTATATGTCTATGTGTATATATGTGTCTATAATCTATATATGTCTATATATATGTCTATGTATGTATGTATCTATATATCTATGTATATATCTATATATGTCTATGTATCTATATATATATATATATATATGTATCTATGTGTATCTATGTGTGTCTATGTATGTCTGTATGTGTCTATATATATATATGTGTATCTATATGTGTCTATGTGTATGTGTATCTGTATGTCTGTATAATATATGTCTATATATATATGTGTATCTATATGTCTATGTATGTCTATGTGTGTCTGTATGTCTATGTGTGTCTATGTGTGTCTATGTGTGTGTCTATGTGTGTCTATATGTATACTGTGTGTGTCTGTGTGTGTCTGTATGTATGTCTGTTTGTGTCTGTGTGTATATCTATGTATATGTGTTGTGTGCTGTGTTATGTGTCTGTATGTATATATGTGTGTATATGTGTCTGTGTATGTCTGTGTGTGTATATATGTGCTATGTGTCTGTATCTATATATGTCTATGTGTATATGTGTCTATGTGTATATATGTGTCTATGTGTATGTATATGTGTATGTATATATGTATATGTCTATGTGTTATATATATATGTGTGTCTATGTGTGTCTATATGTTGTCTGTGTGTTGTGTGTGCTGTATATATATATGTGTCTATGTATATGTATATATATGTGCTATGTACTATATATATTATGTCTATATGTCTATGTCTATGTGTATATGTATATATATGTATATATATGTCTATATATATATGTGTGTGTGTGTGTATGTGTATATATGTCTATGTGTCTATGTGTATATGTCTGTGTGTGTATGTGTCTGTGTGTTGTGTGCTGTGTGTGTGTGTGTGTGTGTGTGTCTGTGTCTGTGTGTCTATGTGTGTCTGTGTATGTCTGTGTATGTGTGTATGTGTGTATGTGTATGTGTGTCTGTGTGTCTGTGTGTATGTGTGTCTATGTATGTGTGTGTGTCTGTGTGTATATGTGTCTGTGTGTGTGATATGTGTCTGTGTGTCTGTGTGTCTGTGTGTATGTGTGCCTATGTGTCTGTGTGTCTGTATGTGTGTGTATGTATGTGTCATGTGTGTGTGTATCTGTGTGTTGTGTGTCTGTGTGTGCCTGTGTGTCTGTGTGTCTGTGTGTTATGTGTCTGTGTGTGTGTATGTCTATGTGTCTATGTGTCTGTGTGTATGTGTGCCTGTGTGTGTGTGTCTATGTGTGCCTGTGTATGTGTGTGCCTGTGTGTGTGCCTGTGTGTATGTGTGTCTGTGTGTATATGTGTGTATGTGTGTATGTGTGTCTGTGTATGTTATGTGTATGTGTGTGTGCCTATGTGTGTGCCTGTGTATGCCTGTGTGTATGTGTATGTGTGTGCCTGTGTGTATGTGCCTGTGTGTATGTATGTGTGCCTGTGCCTGTGTGTCTGTGTGCCTGTGTGTGTATGTCTATGTATGTGTGTATGTATATGTGTGTCTATGTGTGTGTCTGTGTATTGTGCCTGTGTATGTGTGTGTGTGTGCTATGTCTGATGTGTGTGTCTATATGTGTCTGTGTGCCTGTATCTGTGTATGTGTGCCTGTGTGTCTGTGTGTCTGTGTGTATGTGTGCTGTGTGTTGTGTGTCTGTGTCTGTGTGTCTGTGTGTCTATGTGTGTGCCTGTGTGCCTGTGTGTGTGCCTATGTGTGTGTGTGTGTCTGTGTGTATGTGTGTCTGTGTGTTGTGTGTCTGTGTGTGTCTGTGTCTGTGTGTATGTATATATGTGTCTATAATATCTGTGTGTATGTGTGTTGTGCCTGTGTTGTGTCTGTGTGTCTGTGTCTGTGTGTCTGTGTGTGTCTATGTATATGTGTTATGTGTCTGTGTGTTGTGTATGTGTCTGTGTGTGTATGTGCCTGTATGTGTATTATGCCTATGTGTGTATGTGTATATGTGTGTATCTGTGTATGTGTGTTATGTGTCTGTGTATGTGTACTGTGTGTGTGTATGTGTGCCTGTAATGTGTGTGTGTATGTGTGTCTGTGTGTATATATGTGTGCCTGTGTGTGTGTGTCTATGTGTGTATGTATGTGTGTATGTGTGTTGTATGTGTCTATGTGCCTGTGTGTATGTGTATGTGTGTGTGTATGTGTCTGTGTGTGCTGTGTGTGTGTGTCTGTGTGTGTGTATGTGTATGTGTGTGTGTTGTGTCTGTGTGTGTGTGTGTCTGTGTGTGTGTGTGTGTGTGTGTGTATGTGTGTATGTGTATATATGTGTTGTGATATATGTGTCTGTGTGTCTATGTCTGTCTATATGTCTATGTATGTCTGTGTGTATCTGTGTGTATGTCTGTCTATGTGTATCTGTGTCTGTATCTATGTATGTCTGTGTATCTATGTGTGTCTATGTGTGTCTGTGTGTCTATATGTGTCTGTGTGTCTATGTCTATGTCTATGTGTGTCTATGTGTATGTATATATGTGTCTGTGTATGTCTGTGTGTCTATGTATATCTATATCTATATGTCTATGTCTATGTCTATGTGTATATCTATGTGTGTCTGTGTGTATATGTATATCTGTGTGTCTCTATGTATATCTGTGTATGTCTATATATATCTGTGTATGTCTATGTGTCTGTGTATATGTCTGTGTGTATATATATATCTATGTGTCTATGTCTGTGTATATCTATGTGTATGTGTGTTGTGTATCTATGTGTCTATGTGTGTATTGATATCTATGTGTCTGTGTGTGTCTATGTGTGTCTGTATGTCTGTGTGTGTCTGTGTGTATGTCTATGTGTCTATGTGTCTGTGTCTGTGTGTGTATCTGTGTGTCTGTGTGTGTCTGTGTGTATATCTGTGTGTCTGTGTTGTCTGTGTGTATCTGTGTGTGTCTGTGTGTCTGTATGTGTATATATGTCTGTGTGTCTGTGTGTATATATGTCTGTGTGTATCTGTGTGTATCTATGTGTATATCTATGTCTATGTGTCTGTGTGTGTATATGTCTATGTGTATCTATGTGTCTGTGTGTGTCTGTGTGTGTATATCTGTGTATGTCTGTGTGTCTGTGTGTATCTGTGTGTGTCTGTATGTGTATCTATGTCTATATGTCTGTGTGTATCTATATGTGTCTATATATATATGTGTCTATTATGTCTATGTGTATCTGTATGTATATGTGTCTGTGTGTATCTGTGTGTGTATATATCTATGTGTATATATGTCTATATGTATGTATGTGTCTATGTCTGTGTCTATATGTATATATGTCTGTATGTCTATGTGTATCTGTGTGTATCTGTATGTGTCTATGTGTATCTATGTGTGTATGTGTGTGTCTGTGTGTGTGTATCTATGTGTATATCTATGTGTATATATATATCTGTGTATCTGTGTGTCTATGTGTGTCTATGTGTGTCTATGTGTATCTGTGTGTCTGTGTGTATCTGTGTGTGTCTATTGTGTATGTATATATGTCTATATATATCTGTGTGTATGTATCTATGTGTGTATATATGTCTATATGTATGTGTATCTGTGTGTCTATATATATCTATGTGTATATATATCTATGTGTCTATGTATATCTGTGTGTATATCTGTGTGTGTATCTATGTGTGTCTATGTGTCTGTGTGTATCTATGTGTGTCTGTATGTGTCTATGTATATCTATGTGTCTGTGTGTCTGTGTGTATGTGTGTCTGTGTGTGTCTGTATGTGTCTGTGTATGTCTATGTGTATATATATGTCTATATGTGTATATATGTGTCTGTATGTCTATGTCTGTGTATATTGTGTATATGTCTATGTGTCTATGTGTGTCTATATGTGTATCTATGTATGTCTATGTGTCTGTATGTGTCTGTGTGTATCTGTGTGTCTGTATGTGTCTGTGTGTCTATGTGTCTGTGTATATATGTGTGTATATCTGTGTGTGTCTATGTGTCTATATATTATATATATATGTCTATGTGTCTGTGTGTCTATATGTCTGTGTGTCTGTGATGTCTGTGTGTGTGTCTGTGTGTGTGTGTGTCTATGTGTGTATGTCTATGTGTGTATGTATGTCTGTGTGTCTGTGTGTGTGTGTGTGTGTATGTATCTGTGTATGTCTGTGTGTGTCTGTGTGTATATGTATCTGTGTATGTGTCTGTGTCTCTATGTATGTCTATGTGTCTATGTGTGTCTGTGTGTGTCTATGTGTCTGTGTGTGTGTCTGTGTGTGTCTGTATGTGTGTCTGTGTCTGTGTCTGTGTCTGTCTGTGTGTGTGTGTCTGTTGTGTGTGCGTGTCGTGTGTCGTGTGTGTCTGTGTGTATTGTGTGTGTCTGTGTGTGTGTCTATGTGTGTTCTGAAGTAGTGTGTGCTGTGTGTGTGTGTGTGTTGTGGTATGTGTGCTGTGTGGGTGTGTGTGTGGGTGTCTGTGTGTGTATATGTATATTGTGTATTTGTATAATAGGTATATAAGCTGTATTTTTCTAAACAAAACACACAAAACTATATGTGCAACCTATAATAATAAAATTTTATTGAAATTCATCTGTTCAAAATAACTGTGTATCCAAAAACGTCACAAATGATTAAGCATTCTGTTTCATATAATTTTAATATTTATCCTAAATATGGTTTGATTGAATTACCAGAAATTTGT